>NMRB01004525.1:24397-35893 GCA_002633025.1 Notospermus geniculatus
TTACCTGTATGAAAAGAAAACGTGACTATGAAAAATATTCAAGGAAATATGCCGGAAAATTAGGTGGGCATTTACTTTTGACCAAGGGTGTACTATCCATCCAGTCACAACAGCAAATAGGCCTATTATGACGAATACCGCGCAAATGAGGTCATCTACGGTATGCCTCTTTACAATTCATTATATAATCGTCTCAACAAAGGCAGTGTGGTCGGCGATACATGTAAAATCACCTGTTGGACTTGACTAGCTGGACCAACGTCCTTGCGTTGTTCGAAATTCCGATAAACACCAGTGTTTTGGTAGACTTGTCTAACAGTTGTCTTACAAATGTTTAGGCTTAAACAAGTCCAAGTTAGACAGGCGAAAAACACCTTTTATAAGTTCGGGCCGTAATGTGTGTCTCGTTGTGCGCTGAATCGAGGAACGAAAGGAAAACGTGAAGCGTGGCGCGTGAAAAGTGTAAACGTGAACTCTATGGAACTGGAGCCTTACGTGACAACTGAACTGGGACAGCCCTAGACCTAGACTTCAGACTATAAATATGTAAAGAGGGGGTGACCCAGAGGTGTTTCTACATGACAGTGTGAGTGGGATTTACGTTTGCTAAAAAATGCCAAAATAGGCATTTTCTTTTGAGATTTTAAAAGGGAAAAGTTGCAGGCGATGGTCAGTCAGGCAAGTTGAATATAATGAAGAAAATTTGAAATCGGACGATTTTTCAAAAATTGTAAAAAAGTGATTTTATAAAATGTCATTTTTCTCTTAACTAATTAAAATTGATTTTTGGCAAAACGCCATGGTTCTATGCCCACAATGTTGCTACAGATTGGGTGCAAAAACCATTGCTGTAGCTCCAATGGTTTTTGAAATATTTTGGACAACTTGCTGTCCTTTTACTTTCCTACAAGAGTATACATGTACATGTAGATAGGACTATGTGCAAAATTTCAAAGCAATAGGTAAAACCATCACAAAAAGAGCCAATTTCGTAGTTTCAGACGAACTTTGACCTCTGTTAACTTGGAAAATAGGTCCAAAAATTTAAAACTAGAATACTGTTATACAGTCTTGTTCTTCATTCTGGCGAAGGAATTTTGGTGAAAAATCCAGAACCAAAAACTGTTTTTTACCTTTTTTTCAATGACAGATTACGCAATGAAGAAGTGAATCTTGTGCCAAAACATTGATGCCCAGTTGTAGTCAACAAGATTTCTGACCTTATGCAGAAAACCGCATTTAAATTGGTTTGGTGGTTTATGAGATATCTGAGATAATTGGTGTTGATATAAATACGAACAAGACTGTACCCTTAATAGAGTTGTTATCTATTCATGACTGTCAGGGGCCCAGTATACTGTCGAAAAAGGTGACATCACCACTTATGTAATAACGGCTGCCTTTTTATATAAGCCGTGGTTCCACCTATCCGAAACCCCGGGTGAAACACGGGTTTCTTGCGCGTACACCTATTTTGCCGTGTCTAAGGCTGGGTTTACATAGAGCGTGTCGATACACGGAAGACACGCTACGGTACGCGTAGATATTACGACACGCCAACACGGCCTTCATCATGCCTCTTATCATTTGACACGATGCCTCGAATTTTGGCATTATTTTCATTAGGTATCATGCATTTCGTGATGCAAATAAGAAAAGATGTGATATTTGATGAGGAAACATCCTAAAATGCCCGTCTCCGTGCTTCGAAACAACGCAAGATCTTCCCACGAAGTCAGCACACGCATGAAAGAACGAGCATGCTCGTTCTCTTCAAAACGTGTATATACTCCACTTTGAATTGTTTGAATGGCATTTTTAGAAAGGCTCCGAATAACTAATCCAACTTGTGGTTACTCTTCCTAGATTTATTTAACACGACGTTTCTACCAGTGTTCCCTGGTCGTTGTCAAGTGTACAACTGAATCAAAGTGAAGTTGAGNATCTGATCATGCACAGGTGTGATGAAATCTAATGTCCCCACCCGCCTGATGTCCCCCTGCATTGTTTGTCACAGGATTAAGGGTCTTGGTCTTGGTCTCTCCAATTCAATGGTGCCGCTTAAGCCGTAAGTGTATTGTTGGGGGACATCACATATCCGGGGACATCAGATTCTACTACACCGTGTCTGTTTTTTCTTCTTGATTCGTTTTCTCCACTTGAGCCGATGATGATGACGATACCGATAACTAATCCAGCTTTTTGGTTACTCTTTCTAGATTTATTTTAAACACGACGTTTCTACCAGTCTTCCCTGGTCGTTGTCAAGTGTACAACTGAATCAAAGTGAAGTTGAGTCTACATAACAGTGTTTTTACAGAAATACAGTATTAATGAAACAATTGTGCAGTAATTAATTGTGCAATTCATTAATACTGTATTTCTGTAACAACACTGTTATGTAGACTCAACTTCACTTTGATTCAGTTGTACACTTGACAACGACCAGGGAAGACTGGTAGAAACGTCGTGTTTAAAATAAATCTAGAAAGAGTAACCAAAAAGTTGGATTAGTTATTCGAAACCTTTCTAAAATGCCTTTCAACCAGTTCGATACCGATGTAATACTTGATTGTACAGTTTAAAGGAGTTAGACGCCGAAGTTGTAAACACTCACTCACTGGTTCTCTATCCACGGACGCCTGCGGTGCTGCCACCTATTGTCAGTGATATGTACTGCCGTGAATATCGTGAGTGAGTTGCATCGGACCGGGAACCAGTCTAACGATCACGGGTGCTGCCACCTGCACGAAGGAATAAAACTAGTTTGCCGACCATATTTGTAAACAAACCAGCTTGTTTACAACTTCGGCGTCTAACTCCTTTAAACACACTAGGCCCAGCATGTGTTGGTGATACTGTTACTGATGTTGGTGGTGTGAGCAATTTTAAATTTGGTTTCAACAGAATCACTATATCCTTTTGCGCTACTCATGTTTGTGTGACTTTGTGTTTGAACGCAACCATGCCTTCACCGGCACCAGCACCGGCTCCGGCACCACCAGCACCGGCGACATTTCGGGGGACCGATTTCTTGCCCCCAGTGTTTGATGGCGAAGTTATAGATAGTGATGTGGCTTTGGCCCACATGTTGTCGTTCATGGATTATTTAAATTTTCATAATCTCCATGAACCGTCTGATGCTGGAGAAATGATAAATGTACTTACGTTGTTCAAGACACGTTTAAGGGGCAAAGCTCGCCTCTGGGCTGAGGGAAAGGTATTTACTTCTATAGCTGAGCTACGTGCTCAATTTCTACAACGGTTCACCCCTATTCACTCCAACTTCGGTAATGTCAAGTATTTTAATTCGATTTCGCATACCCCAGGTGAAACTGCCGAGCAGACACTAAGTAAAATTAAAGCGAATGGCTCGCGGGGTTTGTTTACATTTTTGGTGGTACCTTCCATAGAGAGTGAATCTAGCCTCCAGGCAAAGCCGTGCTCCCCCCATATGCAACACCTGTGCAAATATGCGAATGTAAACACTGGGGACGAGGTTCCATTAAAAATTTGTTAAAATGGGTTAATGACGTTTTCAAATTCAGTAGGTCAAGATGTACATTTTGTACTATTCCCATTGATTTTGAAGCAGCAGATTTTGCAGAATACGCCTCCGAAGTTTGGCTGTCTAATGCATTTCCCATTAAAGTGCCAGTAGGTCCTTAGATTTCGCTTCTACTATCAATCAATAGTAATATTTCAAAGTCATTTGTATGCGCCATTCCCAAAAATCATTTCGGAAATGCCGCGCGGGTTCGTCAACAAAATCAACTTTTACACATGAATTACCGGAGAAAAAGGATTTTAAGCATTGGATTATTGTTTTTGTGTTTATCATAAATATTTTATGGCCCAAGGTAGGCGATTTTGAAGCCAGGACCTACTGGCACTTTAAACTAAAATCCTTCTTTTGCCTTTTTCTCACAATGGTGCTTGATATCGATGACCAACTGTCATGGCGCCACAACAAACCCCGCGAGCCATTCGCTTTAAGTTTACATGACTTGAAATTGGAATTGACTGTCAGTGCATACATGTGCATTACTGTGTAAAGTGTCAACAGTTAAATTTAGAGAAATTTTAATTCTGTTTGCGTACTTAGGACATGTAGGAGAAGTGTTATTTGAATTTTGCTTCGTGTTTTATTGCGCAATTATCCATGCATTTGAGGCAGGTTGGTTTTACCTAGATGATACAGTATTCTTATTATTCAACCTCAGTATAAGAGCTGAGTATTTGACTAAACAAATAAGGCAAAAGGTATGTTTCTAAGAAGATGATGTGAATTTTGTAGTCGAAAGTTGTTAGGCTAAAGTTTAGGAAAAGAAGACGAGAAAATTGAGGTAGTGCTACTGCTTTGTATTTGGACATACATGTACAAGCAGAGGGAAGAATCCCTAAAATGTTTCTTTTGTAAAATATTTTACTTCGTCAAATATTTTTCCCTGTTCAGGGGGATGTTATATAGTGTACTTTGTATCCTGTATTTGAATTTGGCGCCATGTGCGCAAATAAAGTAGAACCTGATATAACAGTGGTACATGGTCATTTCATTCAAACGGTGCACACACCAGAACAACATTAGAGGCTTTGCACTTCATCTGTCATGATGAATTTTGGAATGAAATCATGAATACCTGGATTTGTATTTGTGCAGGCCTTTTTAATTACATTGGTGCTTGACTGAGAAATTCAATGAACATTGCTATAGTGTTTTTCAGATAGATCTGGGGCCATATTCACGAATCCTTGGCAACTTGTTACTTTGCGTACATGCAAGTCTATTCTTTGGCTGCACATGCCCTATTGTTCACTGTGACTGCCTGACAATAGATTTGCGTGCACGCAAAGTTGCGAAAGCTTCATAAATATGGCCCCTGGCTATGGTACTTGGCTGACCTCTTGTCACTAAACTGTAATGTTATCACACATCAGAATGTTGCACAACCCTCGGCACCTTGTGTCACGGCTGACTGGCTTCAGATGACACCGTGAAAGAGCTATTGATTACATGTATGCCAACGCTACGGATAATCTAGTGTTGTGCATCACCACTGTCTTTTGGTAAATGTGATCTGGTAACATTCCTGAGTTCAACTTACATTCCTGAGTTCACCTAAGTTCCTTTGGCCATAACGATATGAAAAACACCATATCAACGTGAGGGTAGGTGAACAATGGGCAAATTGAATAACAGAACTCATTAGCGAGCTTTGTATTCCTTTGATTTTAGACTCGAACTTGTCAGAATTAGCATCTTTGCCACTCGCTCAACTACTTTGTTCCCTTTCAGGTACCAACAGTGTCAGGGTGCATGGAAATGCACTGGGCGTGGCTCGAGAGGAGGCAACTCTTGGTAAGTGATATGTTTTGCTGGATAGAGATAATAAATTTCGTTTAAGCACTACACAAAGTTAGGAATGCTTCGTGTATTGAATCCTGTTTTGTTTAAAAAGTTGCTGGGTGTAGTATGTTGCTGTGAATTTTGCAAATGTGCCTGTCACCACTTAAAAATATTGAAATGACCTCTATTCATCAGCTACTTCTCCAGGGCGGCTGCTTGGCATTGTGGTAGCGATGCAGGAAGAGCAGAAAAGGCAAGGCGAGAGACTTCGCCGGATAGAGGAACGGCAGGTGCAGGTAAGTGAAGACCCACTGGACAATGATGGTGAAGATGCCGTTCATTTGATGAGCTGAAGTTCCTAAATGAAAGGATGGCAAATGATGCCACGAAGCGGAAGATGGTGAATACCACTTCAATATTCCAACTGCCTCATCCATTCAACTCTGACCCTACACCACCAAACCAGTCGGAGGTCGCTCTGAGGTTGGCTTGTCCAGGCTAAATTATCTGTCAATTTCAGTATTGTCTGTCTATTGGGAAGTCTAAGTGATTCTATTTTATTCTCTCCTGCTCTTATCTCAGTACGTTTAGGCTCATTTTCCGTGCGATTTCTGACTGGTTGGGTGGTGGAGGGTCACAATTTATAAAAAGAGATACATTTAATCTAGTTAAATTCAAGAATGAATGATATTGTTCTGTCACTATGCTCTTCTGGGTACTTCTCCTTTTTTGGTTAATACATATTTATTGATGATATTTAATGCGTCATCTACACATTATTGGCATATCTATAGTATTCAAATTTGTCCGGTTTTGAAGGTGGCAATGTCATGCGCAGCATTACCACTTTTTGTTGGCTGTCTTTCAGTTAATATACATCCATGTGAATGAAACCAAATTTTTCTTTCAGGTGCGAAAACTGAGTTTGCTCGGTGGCGACTCCTTGAAAGGTATTGTATTCAGGATGATGGCCACAATAGTCGATCATCAGGTGAGCCTGCGGATGAACCTAACTGGTACAAAGGAGAAAAAAGCATTTACGGAGTATCCAACAGTGATACAGGCGATACGTAGTAAGTATTAAAACATGATCTTTAAGAGACCAATTGCAATGCAGGCATCAATAGAGGAAGGAAAATATCTCAAACATTTCAATCCGTATTCCCTGGACACGAACTTCGAGGAAGAATTGGCCATAATCCTAATGAGCCATCTGCCAGACCATTGATGGGTAAACAAAGAAAAGCTGAAGCTTCTAATGCAAGTATCAACNTGAATCTTATACTCCCCCCCTCAAGGGTCGACAAGCATCGACGCCGATATATTGTCGATTCTTATGTCTTCCCCAGCCACACCGTGACGAAATCTTGACGATGTACAATTCATTTTGTGTGATAAACCGCCGATCGCTTTGGTATATTGACAGTGTGGCACTTGCGCTATCTTGTCGATGGACGGAGCATAGCACGTGAATTCTTGTCGTTCTCTCGTCGATGCAGTTCGACGGTCTGGAAATCACCAAATCGCGTTGCGCGCATGTGCAATACCCCTGGAATCAAAGTCCGGTCCTATTGGTGCAGTGTCCGTCGTCTGTCTGTCCTCGATCTCGTAGTGTCCGGTAATCAGCAGCATTATAAATCAGACATAGGCATCAGAGTCAGACACTGTTGCAGGGCACATTTCATAACCACTGGACCTGGGTGGGCTGGTGGGGGTTTTGATCTGAAACTTGGTAGGCTACATACATGTACATCAACATACCCAAGGGCTAGGTGAGATGACCTATGGCAAGTTTTGGTATGATTCAGTTCTTGGCTTGGTCACCAGATTGCCAAAAACAGAAACACAAAAAGTGCAATAACTCTTGAACTAACAACTGGATCATCTCCAAATTTTTATTATAGGTGTATCTAATTAGGATACATAACATATATAACGGGTTTTTGATTTGACCTACTTTTCAAGGTCACATAGGTCAAAGTTGTACAAAAGTAACCAACCTGCCACAGTTTGCCATTATTTCACGGAGCAAGTTCATATCTTGCATAACTGTATATTAGAGGGGTACCTTCGAAAATACCGAATTTTGGTGCAAGTGGACTTCCAATATGGCCACCAGGTGGTGCAACCTGAAAATGATCAAAGTGCTATAACTCAGGAACGGCTTGACCCAGAATGCTCGAACATGATATGTACCCCCACCTACATGACCTTTATGTCCATGTCAACTTTCGGCCCGGTTTGACTTCCAATATGGCCACTCAGGAACGGCTTGACCCAGTCTGGGTTATTGCACGGCACTAGCAGTGTACTCCTCAACCGCCGTCAACTCCTTCAAAACTCTGTATTGAGGTAAAGACAAAGAGAAAGATGGGCAGGGCTTTCAATAGCGTGCGTATGGGCGTATTTTACGCACAGAAAACTCAATTTACGCACGAAAAGAGTAGCAGTGTTCGTCAAATACGCATTGCCTTGCATTTCAAAGAAGTCAAATACGCTCCAAATTGATTTTATGATCGTTGAAATCTTATGCAAGTATCAACGTGAATCTTATACTCCCCCCCTCAGGGTCGACAAGCATCGACGCCGATATATTGTCGATTCTTATGTCTTCCCCAGCCACACCATGACGCAATCTTGACGATGCACAATTCATTTTGTGTGATAAACCGCCGATCGCTTTGGTATATTGAGAGTGTGGCACTTGCGCTATCTTGTCGATGGACGGAGCATTGCACGTGAATTCTTGTCGTTCTCTCGTCGATGCAGTTCGACGGTCTGGAAATCACCATATCGCGTTGCGCGCATGTGCAATACCGACAGGTATTGTGCTTCCGGCTTACCATACGCGCCAGGCTGACTGTTCGCACGCACGGTCGCAAGTGTCAAATCAAGAATTCATCCAGGCTTTATTCATGTTATTCTGACCGAAGGTATGTACATGTAAATGAAAATGTCAATGATCATGCACTCAGTCTCGGCCCCTTTCGATACACGGGTCCCGTTTGCTCAGTCACAGTGTGTGCCTGTGTAGGATGCCCTAGGCCTAGGCCTATATATAGGCTAATATGTGTGTGCATGCATTGCAGCTGCGTGTACCGCGCCGGTGTGGCAGGAATCAAAGTCCCCTGGAATCAAAGTCCGGTCCTATTATTGTTGCAGTGTCCGTCGTCTGTCTGTCCTCGACCTCGTAGTGTCCGGTAATCAGCAGCATTATGAATCAGACATTGGCATCAGAGTCAGACACTGTTGTTGCAGGGCACATTTCATAAACCACTGGACCTGGGCTGGTGGGGGTTTTGATCTGAAACTTGGTAGGCTACATACATGTAGCCTACATCAACATACCCAAGGGCTAGGTGAGGTGACCTATGGCAAGTTTTGGTATGATTCAGTTCTTGGCTTGGTCACCAGATGGCCAAAAACAGAAACACAAAAAGTGCAATAACTCTTGAACTAACAACTGGATCATCTCCAAATTTTTATTATAGGTGTATCTAATTAGGATACATAACATATATAACGGGTTTTTGATTTGACCTACTTTTCAAGGTCACATAGGTCAAAGTTGAACAAAAGTAACCAACCTGCCACAGTTCGCCGTTATTTCACGGAGCAAGTTCATATCTTGCATAACTGTATATTAGAGGTGTACCTTCGAAAATACCGAGTTTTGGTGCAAGTGGACTTCCAATATGGCCACCAGGTGGTGCAACCTGAAAATAATCAAAGTGCTATAACTCAGGAAAGGCTTGACCCAGAATGCTCGAACATGATATGTACCCCCACCTACATGACCGTTATGTCCATGTCAACTTTCGGCCCGGTTTGACTTCCAATATGGCCACCAGGTGGCATAACCCGAAAATCATCAAAGTGCTGTAACTCAGGATGGTTTGACTTCCAATATGGCCACCAGGTGGCATAACCCGAAAATCATCAAAGTGCTTTAACTCAGGAATGACTTGACCTACTCTGCTCAAATTCAATATGTGGCTCACCTAAAGTTACGGCCTGATCGAACATCCAATGTGGGCCACCAGGTGGCATAACCCCCAAATCATCCAAGCGCTATAACTCGGGAATGACTAGACCTGGACTGCTCAAATTCGATACATGGCTCCTGCCAGATGACCTTTATGTGCATGTGAAGTTTTGGCCTGATCTGACATCCAATATTGCCGCCAGGTGGCGCTACCCAGAAATCATCCAAGTCCTGTAACTCGGGAATGACTTCACCCAGATTGCTCGTGACTGATATGTACCTTCATCTGTCACAACACTATTATCTTCAACCGGGTGAGCACATGGTCCATGGACCATTTCATTTATCCGTCCAACCGAGGCCTTATCTAGGGCTGTCATTGCCGTAGTTTGGTATGGTTAGTAAATACAGATTTTTTTTCAGGATGTCATTCTACAAAAGTAATGTTCGACCAGAGAAAGGTTGCCATAAAGGCTACCGGTTTTGATCTTATAAGCAAAGGTTAGTGATCTTTCTTCTATGGTTCAATAGATGCGAATCCGCAGTAGTACACACTATTAGTTCAGGCCTCCGGCTAGCCGTCAGTGAGGTCCCGGGTTCGAATCCCACTGTCGGCGTGATACTTCGGACAGGTGTCTTTGCCGAACTTCCCTCACTACACCCAATTGTAAGTGGGTACCGGTGATCAGGTGTAGCACATTGAGCAGCTCCTTTGGTTTCAGGATAGACCAGGGTTAGCCTGAAGTGTGAATTTGGATGACACCTGTACTGTTCTTGATTTATCAGACTATAAACTGAAACTTTAACTTACTGTGAATGCGGTTTTTATCTTCAGTGCACCTAGTGACCTCTCTCACTGCCTGATTGTTCTATATTTTCCACTTGCTCTATTTCAGCTGCTGAGAAATTCAAGATGGAAGTGGAGAATCTCCTCTTATCCCAAGAGGATGGAACAGAAATTGATGAGGCCTCTTTTGAGATTGTTCTGTGGAACATACGTGTTCCTAGTGAACAGGATCCGTCGAGAACTCCAGCGATGTGTCAAAATGAACGATGTGGACGGATACATTGTCGTTTTTCCAGCCATACTTGATGTCTTTTTCGCATTAAATCGCCCAAACTACGCCAGATGGGGAACACAAATGTGAGAAATACTACAGAAGGGGGCATTTTCTGTTCGCCGAACGAAGAAGAACTGCAGCAGGTCGGCAGTTGGTATTTTACTGGAGGAGCTAACAGTTAATCGGGATGCGGCGTCTAGTATGAGGGGGATCGTGGCCTCCAGAAATTCTGAAAACGCCATGCGAAGATGGTCTCTGACCATGGCCCAGAGGGAACTGAGAACATTTGCCGGACTGGAAGGAGGGGAAAGTGCCTCTGCACAGTGCCGCCCGTCTAGGATAAGAAACGACAACAGGCAAATAAACGCTCTTAATGAAAAAATCGAGGAGTTCTGCAGTCGCTTCGGTGATGAAGCTCCTACCGCTTTGGTGAATTTTTCAAGCTAGCAGTGAACGGTGATACAATTGCTATTTTGCCTACCGGGCTTCCCCGAGCTAAATATAGACCAGCGGGCGCCATGATGGTTTTATGCATTTGCTTGCGTCTGTCCTAGTATTTTCAATCAGGACAGTGTTCGGTCTAATTTTTCAACTGGTCGAGCTGCTAAAAAGGAAACAGAAACGTACCTCCTAGAAACATTACAGAGGGGCCAGACTGCAAGCAAAAAATTCGAAGATGAATGGAGCTTGGACTCGGCCAGATTTCTCAAGGCAGTGAAGAAGATAAAGATGAACAATTTTTCGCAACTGAAAATGAACAGAAGAAGAAAAAAGGGAAGACTCCAGCAGTAGAGAAGGCAAAAAAGCTCAACCTCAACATTCTTCAAAACGTAGCAAGTATAAATTTAGGACTGTATTGCAAAACAAACGGTGTTAGTTTACAAGGTCAGACGATCTGCCTCTAAATGGTGTTTTATTGGGGGTATCGCCAGTTCAATTTGAGTTGAACATTGTTGAAATTTTATTTTGTCACTTTCAAGGACAACATTCCCGAGTCGGTAAACACGATGCAAAGAGACCTGGATTCTTTCTGTTGTATTTAATTACCCGCGGCTTTTCATCACATGTTAATAATATACAGAATCGGGGGGGGGGGGGGGGGG
>NMRB01004526.1:0-33215 GCA_002633025.1 Notospermus geniculatus
CCTGTGAACCCAAAAAAGGATGGAAAAAGTGGGTTGACTTGAGTGTCACATGGGGACGGTATCAGGAGGACAGTTTCAATCCGGACACTTGCCCCTGGATTTTAGCACATTTAGCACTGTATGACCTCTACATGTATGTCGTTTTCACTCGGAAGTGTTCCTCCTGAAACACCGCTTAGCTATTCTTCACTATTCGGGATTTCTACGGCAGTAGTCTGCTTAATGGATTAGGCCTACTCCGTGCCTGTATGGCACCACCGGTATCAGGACACTCACCCCGCAGGCCCCCTCCCGACATAGCACTTGTACCCCTAGGACATTTACCCCCTGGACATTTACCCCCGTAGGACTTTTGCCCCACTAGGACATCTACCCCCAGACAGAAGTCCTATGGGGGGATGTGCAGGGGGATGTCCTATGGGAGAAAATGTCCGGGGGCACAAATCTAGGGGAAAATGTCCTAGAATCGGCACCACCTCTACCCGTCCTGGGGAACGTTCACTGGTCATTTGCGTGATTCAGTCCATTATTGGAAGGTTTTCCGCTGAAAAATTACTAAAAGCCATAATATTCAAGGACTTCCTACCCCTATGACATCTGCCCCCAGATATCTCCCCCCCCCCCACCGGACATTTACCCCATAGTACTTCGGCCCTACTAGGACATCTAGCCCCAGACAGAAAGCCTGTGGGGGAATGTCCGGGTGGCAGATGTTCGGGGGGGGGGCAATATATGGGGGTAAATGTCCGGGGGGGGGGGCAAAATCTAGCGGCAAATGTCTGGGGGGAAATGTCCTATAATCGGCACCACCCCTACCCGTCCGGGGGCCATTCACCGGTCATTTGTGTGGTCCATACCGTGATTGTTTTCTGCTGAAAAACTACATGTACTAAAAGCCATAATAGTCATAAAATTTCTACAGAATGTCTTTGGGATCTACTTCATGGCGGCATCTTTACTCCCTATGGTGACACCTCTACCCGTCCGTAGGACGGGTACTTTGCTAGTGGTCTATATTTGGGCTCGTCCTAAACCTACAGCATAAATTAAATATCTCATAAATATCTGAAGTAACCTTAGAAGAACGAATCTAGAGTATGTCGCTTTGCTGCCATTGGGGACGACAGCCGACTTTTTCAATAGGTGTCGCTAGTGGTTAAAACTATTGAAATGAAACTGACATCCCGGTCCTGATCAATTTCCCACACAAAAGGCGTCCATTGTATTAGGACAGGTGTCATAGAATGTAATGCCCCCGATATCAGATGCCCGCTTCTTTTGTTCAGGGGACATCTGGTAACAGAAGTTAACAGAAGTTCTGTTTGTCAGTGCCCGGCTGACCCTTAATCCGTCAGAATCTATTGTTGTGTGGCATCTCATATCGGGGGGCATGACATTCTACGACACCGGGTTTCGGTGTGCTGCCTCCATGGAGCTTGGATCCCCATTCACAATCGCTTACGACAAAAGCGAGAAATAGGAAATTTTCGAAATGTTCCGTAGTTTGATGAGCGGCGTGGGTGGCGCCTGATCATGTTTTATCTCGTTTCCATGTTCCTGTGGTAGGTCTAGTATCCTTGCTTTGGAAGGCACATCGCATCGTTTACACCTTAGGCCTACATATTAACCCCCCGGCACGATCGCTATCCATCTCTATTCTACACCTTACATATTAACCCCTGGCACGATCGCTATCCATCACAATTTACTGACGGCATGTTGTTGATAAACTTCAGTCATTTACCCAATGGATTCCACGTACCGGTACATAACATTAGATAACCTTGCCACACTCTTCGTACATGCTTACATGTAGGCCTATTTATAGAGTGACAGGAGAATTATCATATGTCAACAAGCCGATTGCAGAAAAGCTGTCTGAATAAATACGAGTGAACCTAAAGCCCTCGACACACTTACGTCCTGATTACTGTGTGATTTCGGACGACCTCTTGTGCGGGGGCACCGCAAGCGAAAAATACGGAAGGATTTAGATCTACTGCCCAACGTAGCGTGAAACGCACAAGAGTGCGGCAGACCTTTAGTGATACCGTAGAAAATTTTGAAATTTTCAAGTCATGACTGTGTGCATTTGTGTAGGATATTGTGCTCGCCAACTGCCGACTGGTCATTATTTTGCTGCAGGAGCAACGTGCAGTAGTTTATCGACCGTTGATTGATATCGTGTGGAAGTGTTTTACTTGTCGAAAGGAATATTTATATAGCTGACGGTACCGGTACCGGTACATTTCAAACCTTTGGATCCTACTACAAAACATCGACTTTGGATGGCCAGGTTGGTATGAAGTTTTTTTCTGTATGACCGCCAAAAAACCCCGGTCGACTTTTATTACCATAATAAAGCTGTTTATATTTGTTCTGTATATACCATTATGATACCGGTACATGCAAGTGTGCAAATTATTCGATTCCGTGCAAGGATTGGTCCGATGTTGACATTTTGCTCAACACAGTCCTCGCTCTAATGCAAGTTATATTGGTTGAGGCATTAGTCTAATCGCTGTGGGTGAATTTGACGCGATGCGCCCGGGAAATGTAGTCCTTACTAAAAATTTTTTTTCGGTACAATAATATGCTGTTGTTGGATTGTACAGTCATTGACATAAGTTTATCAACACCTGATACCCTGAATATTTCAAATACTACTGGGCCAATTTAACACGGTTTGTACCAAATGAAAGTCCATCTTGTTGGTCATATTTTTTTCTGCATCAAAATGTCGGAAATTTGGAAATATCGTAATGTAATAGCTCATCAGAAAAACCCTAAAAAAAATTATGTAACTTTTTGTGACTTTTGTTGCAGTGTTGATATAGAGTGGGACTTTCTGAGGATTTTTATTTTGGCTTTCTCATCAAAATATCTCGAGTCGTTGCTGAGATATTTGGGATTATCGACATCTTGATAATTTGAGATTTTCGGGCTTTTCAGTGAATTTTTCTGCCATTAGATAAAGCTAACCTCAGAATATGCTTTTACAAAATTTTGGAATGTTTTGCGTTAACTGTGCAGAGATATTTATATTTTTCAGAATATCAAAATGTTCATATTTTGAAAGACATCCTTAACTTCCTACCGTACCAGTTTATGCTAAAAGTTCCAAGATTTCATACTCATGCGTTTCAAGGTGAGCTCCGTCTACTAATATCAAAATTTTGTAAAAAATTGGAATTTCTCAAATTATCGAAATTTTGATAATCGCAAATATCTCAGCAACCACTCAAGAGATTTTGATGAAACAAACCCCCAAATCCTTAGAAGGTTCCACTCTATCAAAACTGTAACAAAAGTCTGAAAAACATCAC
This sequence comes from Notospermus geniculatus, assembly GCA_002633025.1. NCBI lineage: Eukaryota > Metazoa > Nemertea > Pilidiophora > Heteronemertea > Lineidae > Notospermus > Notospermus geniculatus. The sequence goes on from NMRB01004526.1 coordinate 3,327, forward strand.
GTAATAAAATTGTTGATTTGGGTTTTTTTCTGATGAGCTCTTACATAATTATGATCTTTGCAAATTTCCAAAATTTTGATGCAAAAATATGACCGAGAAGATATACTTTCATGTGGAAAAAACGTGTTAAAATTGGTCCATTAGTATTTGAAATAGGTATCAGGTGTAGATAGACGGAGACGGCTTGCCTCACACGGTGCTCACCTGTCATGCCTGTGGAATGGATTACCGCCAGAATGCAGATCTTTACCTACCTTGAGTAGTTTTAAAAGTGCACTTAAGAGGCTTGGAATGGAGGGATGTAGGTTTTATTCGGTGACGTAGTGTTGGAGACACATAGGTTACATTATTTTGTAGTCTAGTCACAAAACATGTTGAATGAGATTGTAAATATTCTATGTTTTTAGCTGTGATGTATGAATGTTGTGTGATGCAGGGACCCCGGGGAGAACACCCCCTATCGGGAGTGACGGGGTCCCTGGGTATGAGTTATGAATAAATAAATAAATAAATAAAACTTATGTCAATGGCTGTACATTCGTGCATAGACACATTGTATTGTAAAATCATAATAAGCAAAAAGTCAATCTCAAGAATTTACAAATTTTTGACCCCAACCGGGGTCTTTTTCAAGTAGAACTTTACAATCTGAAACTCTAGAAAAGACTGAGCTGAAACCCGAATGTAGAACTAACCAACCTGTGTAAACAGGATGAGTAAGCAATTAAGGAAAGAATAGTGTCCAAGCCCCACGGATGGTTGCTGGACCTAATTGTCATGCAAACGACGGACAATTTGGAGGGTTGATCACTGGAAGATCACAGGAATTCCGCCAACATGGCCTGGTCAACAGGGTAAAGCACGAAGAGTGCGCAAGGCACCGGCGAGGAAACGACTTGAACGACGAAGTTTAGGCATATGCAAAGAATTTTATTAAGGGCTGAGTTTTTATACAAAATTGGCGATAAACACCACGTCTACATACCAGAAAATGACAACATATTACGACTTGAACATTACTTTCAAATCCAGGAAAGATGACATGAAAATAACACTCTCTATTGAAACCTAAGGAATTCCAGTTTCTAAACTTACTAGGAATTTAGTTAATAATAGGAAAGCTAGGCCCTGTCAAAAGTTAAGTTACATTACAAGTTAAATCACGCGCGCCAAATCACGCGAACCAAACCAAATGACCTAACACGTCGTCATAGCATTCGGGTACACTCGGGTAAAGTAATGTGAACTGACCAAAGGGGTAAACCAGTTCAACAACATTCTCCCCCCTATTGGAGGCACTCCAATAAGATTCTTACAGACTTTACACATCAGAGTTCACATCAGTAAATTAAACCTTTCAGACTTCTACAGACAGTATTAAATAAGGTACACTAAGTAGATCAAAGTTTTAAACAACGTCCAATGAGCAGAACTATCATTACTATATAATATTAGGATATACGTTATCTTAGTGAAATTGATCTCGTATATAATTGATCAAACTATTAAATATAATGTGCAACCATAGCATATCAAGTTAAGCTTTTACACATTACCCGAGAGACACTACGGTTGGACACCCTCCTGGTTTTGAACCTCAAAGCTCGCGACAGCAATTAATGAAACCTCTGCAACGAAGCAGGTATAAATATTAGGAATAAATTAACAACGAGGTAAAGAACCAGGAACCATCCAAACGCGGTCCCTCTAAGAAAATCTATGATCTCTAATATACCGAGATCAGACAACATTAAGTGAACACACTGTAACATGGGCAGAGCACGTCGTACACCCAGTTACACAAAGACAATTTAACAGCAACATGGGCAGAGCACGTCGTACACCCAGTTACCGTCACTAACATGACTAAACACTTCCGATAGAATCTCACAGATCCAGACGCACCTTCCGTCGAACCACACGTCCAGAACGAGTCGTCACACGATCCATTTCAGAATTATCACCACGGTTGACAATCTCCGTCTCCGGAACAGAATTTCCCTGAGAAACATCACTTGAGGGAAGGGAGCTCCCCCCGTGTCTCGATTCGCTAGAATGAGTAGATACATTAGTAGGCATATCAATAATTGGAGAAGAGGATTTCTTCTCAGCCCCCAAGTCACATGAATGAATCGGTACATTGGTAGTAGCGACAGGCCCACCGTCGTTCTTGACGCTTCCACCCATTGACAGGCAACGTTCACTACAGATTTCGAGACTATGGAGTCTCTGAACTGCTCTAGTTACTACTCCTCTGGATGTTCTCAGAGATACACTACGGACCACCCCATCTTTGCCAGGGTGAAGTGCAACGACAACTGCCAAAGGCCACTGTAAGCGCTTCAAATGATCCTCACGAATGAGAACAATGGAACCAACATGCAAGGCACCTCGATGACAAAACCTGTGCAACGCTTGCGGCAAACTACGGAGATATTGATCACTCCAAATCTTCCCAAACTGTTGGAGACGGAGGTTCCTGACCACTTGTCTATCACTCAAACCAGATGCAGTGACCTCGAGCTGTAGCGAGTCGGACAACTCTAAGACTTCAGGTTGAAAGCTAGAACTTCTTCCAATTAAGAAATTGGAAGGAGTCAAAGGGTTGCTCGACTCGAGTGTGTCACCTACAAAGGTCAAAGGGCGTGAGTTGATGCAGGCCTCTATCTCCAACAGACTTGTTTCCAACTCCGCACGGGTGAGGGAGCCATTTCCCACACTCTTCTTCAAACAGGATTTCACGGAACGGACTAACCTCTCGTAGAAACCGCCCCACCAGGGACTTCTAGGAACTATAAACCGCCACTTTGGCGCCAGGTGGCCATATATCTCGGCAAGCTTATACTTCGCACTCAGGAAGGTCTTGGCGTTATCTGAAATGACATTGGACGGAAGCCCACGCCTCGCTACAAACCTGCGGAATGCCAAAACAAAGTCGGCCAAATTCAATGAACTCGTAAGTTCCACGTGGACAGCACGTATCACAGCACAAGTATGCAACAGGATGTACAGTTTCTCTCTTGGTGAGTCACAACAGTACAAAGGCCCAGCATAATCCAGGTCTACAACTGAGAAAGGCGAGGCTTGAGTCACCCTTGCTGCAGGCAATGGCGCAACAGGACGATTACAAGGAGGGGCATCCTGTCTCTGGCAGGGGGCGCATTCCCTTTTGACCGACCTTGCCAACTTCCTCAAACCAACTATCCAATAACAACATCTAACGGACGCAACAAGCGTGTCTACTCCAGCATGTTTCATCAACTTATGCTGAAATCTTACCAACAGTTTGGTCAGATGATGGGATGGAAGTATGATTGGATGCTTCTCATCAAATGGTAGAGCAGTCTGTTGCAATCGACCCTGAACTCTCAACATCCCATCATCTGCCAAGAAAGGAGTCAAGGAGGCAATGGATGAAGACCTGGGGACCGCCTTTCCCCCAGCCAAGGCAGAACGCTCCTCCGGGTAAGCCCAACTTTGAAGACACAAGAAAAGCTTCCTCTTCGCATCAGTTAACTCCTCCAGCGAAAGTGCTCCCAATGAGCGGACATACACCTTGGCTTTCAAATTCCGAATGAACCTAATGACGTAGGCAACAACACGCAAGGCCTTATCAAATGAGCTCCACCTTTCAACCGGAAAGATGAACTCTGCTTTCTCTGAAACAACTGTTAGACAAGAACTTAGCTCCTCAAATACTGGTTCAACCAAGAGCCTATCTTCATCACATTTACTCGCCCCCACTGTCAACCAAGCAGGGCCGTTCAGCCAGAGAGAACTATTCATCAACTCCGAGGCAGCTACACCTCGAGACACAAGGTCTGCAGGGTTATCAGAAACTAGCAGGATTTGTTAATTCCTGGATTTCACTAATCCTGTTACCAACAAATGCTTTGAACTTAGCAGGACTACTCTTGATCCAAGCTAAAACGATAGTGGAATCAGACCAACAGTGGCAACGGGCCTCATCAGAACTGACCTTCAAAGCCTTCAAAACAAAATCCAAGAGTCGCGCTCCCAACAGGGCGGCCAAGAGTTCTAACCTGGGTAAGGTAACACGTTTCAAGGGCGACACTTTAGCCTTGGAGGTCACGAAAGATACTCGAAAGTTTCCATCTTTGTCCACAGTTTTCAGATATACAACAGCCCCGTACGCCTTTTCTGAGGCATCACAGAACATGTGGACTTCCAAGGAGTTAATCGACTCCTTCCAAACAGTGTCGGGGAAATAACACCTGTCAATTCTCCATGATTTCAGGACTTCCAAGCCTTTCAACCAAGAATGGAACCGAATTCCGAAATCCTCAGGAAGTTCAGTGTCCCAGTCGAGGCCAAGACACCAAACATCCTGGAACAGAATCTTACCCACGATGGTGTATGGACACATGAATCCCAATGGGTCAAAAAGTCTCGATACGTAGCTCAGGACCGTTCGTTTGCTGCAAAACAAATCAGAGATTTGGGGACCAATGAGACCATCAAAGGCAAAACAATCTTCTGCAAACAACCAGCGTATTCCCAAAACCTTAACAGAGGCGTCCTCTGGACATTTGGAAACAAACTCATGGCAAAATTTCTCAGACAAGGGGTCATATGAATAAAGACTAGCAAATGCTTTTACTTGAATTTTTCCAATACAAATGCACTAGGCTATGCTGTACAAATCTGAAGGTAAAGCATTTGCTAGTCTTTATTCATATGAGCCAAGGTCTTACCATTGGAATGACCTTTGGTCAAATGCATTCCTGCCTCAGACATGATAGAAGAACCTTCTTCAAACAAGGCACAATATTCGAGTTCGGAATCATCACCAGATAACCAATCATCAACGTAGGTGTTCTCCCTCAATTCCTCCACTGCTCTGGAATTAGGATAAGAATTCAAATGATGACGAATGGTGGCATTCAAAAGGAAGGGACTACTCTTATTGCCAAAGGGAACTCTTACAAAACGCATTGTGCGAATGTTACCATTAACATCCCAGAGAAACCTATGCACGTCTTGATCTTCACGTCTCAGCCTAATCTGAGGAGAGGCCTTGGAAACATCCGAAACCATTGCAACTTGCCACCTCCTGAATCGAATCAGGATCTCTACCAAACTCGGTAGAAGTGCAGGGCCAGCTTCCAGACAGTCATTTAGGGAAACTGAGTTGTACCCTACCGCTGAAGCATCAAAGACTGGGCGAACCTTTGTACTAAGACTCGCCTCCCTGATCACCGGACGGTGAGGAAGGTAGAAAATGGAATGTGGACCTGCAAGTTCGGAAAGAGGAACTTCTTCAAGCCTAACTGCTCATATTCGACGAAAATCGAATCGTATTTCGCCTTCAGGTGCTCATCTCTATTGAGACGTCCTGAAAGATATTCAAGTCGCTTCCTCGCCAATGCTTCATTATTCAATAATATGCCAGGTCGAAACTCTTTCTTCCAAGGCAATGACACCTCTTACCTACCATCAACCTTTTGAATCGATTTCTCAAATTCAGCCAGCACAGGATCACAAGGATCTTTCTCAGCTTTAGTGATCCCAATGCCTTCAAGATCCCAGAAGCTTTTCAGAGTAGATTCTGGAATGGAATCAACACATATCAACTGATGAGACAGAGTAGAAACAGGTTGAACGTGATTGCTAGGTGTAGATTTGAAAGATCCAGACAGTACCCAGCCAAAGACTGTTTCTTGAGCCACAGGGGCATCACGATGTCTTTTCAGACCAGTCCTCATTAAGTCCCAGAAAAAATCTAGACCAATAAGAATGTCAATCGACTTCTCACCTTCCAAAACTTGAGCGTCAGAAAATTCAATACCTTCGAAGGACTTCAAGAGATCATAGGGCACCTTGGTTCTTTGCAACGGAGTACAAATGACGGGAACTTCAATGGCTTCAACACATTCAGTTACATCATTCTGTAAGGAAGACAGTTGCAAGTTATATACATTAATGCACTTGGCCCTTAGAGGAAACAACACCTCCAAATGATGCAAAGGAAATGGGCTCAGAACAGACCCAGTTTGGTCCCACAGCTTTTACAAGTTTACTGCTAACATAGGAGCGATCTGATCCACTGTCAAATAACAAGGTAGCTTCAGTTACGCCAGACTGCCCAGTAACTTTAACTGCCCAGTAACTTTAACTCTAGTAATGGGCAATATGGTACACAATCGTTGACTCCCCTTGTCAGTTACATGCGAGGACATAACGCCCACGTCTGTAGGAGTTTCAGGCGCGGTTTGGACCATTGGCTCACCACTATGCACGGTCTGAACCGTAGTAGGAGAATCAACAAGATTGTCACCCGTAGAATTGGACCCAGTAGAATTCGACCCAGTAGAAGATGGTACAGAAAGCTCCTTCGGCGAAGCACTGTCACGATTATCACAGATCAAAGCATGATGGTTATTACTACATTTGCTACATTTAGCAGAACAAGTACGAGCAAAATGCTTGCCCAGACACTTGAAACACAATTTTGTCTTACGAATTCGATCTTTACGTTCTGACTTTGATACTCTTGTTAAATTCCAGCATTTGAAAGTCTGGTGCGGCTTCCCACACAAAAATTGCATGATTCAGGTGCAGATGATGACTGAAGTGCCGCGGCAGTGGGTGTGGAACGAACCACAGCTTTCTTTTCACTAGCAGCGGGTTTGATATCTCTAAATGACTCGGCATTTTCATGTCTCCTGATCTCAGTTTTCAGATATTCTAATAAGAAAGCCAAGTCATCTTCGTGACCCTCTCCCGTTCTCGCCCATTCTAGTCGCACATCAGTAGGTAAACTAGACAGTATGACAGGTGTAGGAAAACGCCATACTGTTTACCAGCAATTTCCAGATTCTCAAGACTTCTGACATGCATCTGCAACTCATCGTACAATTTGGACAAATGTGAAGCACGCGCCTGCTTAACTGTATTGTTCAAACCCAATTTAAGCAAACTCTGAATGTGAGTAAACACAATTTTTTCACGTCTACCAAACCTGTCCTCCAACATCTGTCTAGCAGTTGCGTAGTGTTCCGCAGTAACCGTGAATCCCGCGATAGCCGCACGCGCGTCACCTTCTAATGAAGAGTCAAGATACGTGAATTTAGTAATGTCAGGCAAGTTCGTTTCATGAACAAGAACCCTAAACTTATCCCAGAATGTCTGCCATTCCATAACATTTCCACTAAACTTTGGTACTTCTATTTTCGGTAGCCGAGCGTTACGTACGGAAGAACCACCTCCTACCGACTCAGAAGTGGCCTCCAAATCGGAACCTTCCGATTTCACACCGTCGGACTGCTGCCGCGCAGCCAGCTTATCACGTAGTCGAATCGCGTCGATTCTCACACAAGAGACAGTGTCTAAATAAGACCCAACGTCTTTAATAGACCGTTCTAAATCTTCGGTGTTCGTAAAACACTTTTCGACCTCACCTTGTGCGTGTTCGAACCGTTTGAGTCGCTGGTCCAACTCCCGGATCCCTTCTTCGAGCACCGTAGCGTCGATTCCTTTGCCGCCATCTGCCAAGGCGTTCTTGAGGTGGTTTACGGCACGTGTGAGCCAACCTTTTGCCCCGGACCGCCCCTTGACTGCGTCCTCCATCACACAGGCCCTCCGCTTATGACAGGGTAACACGTTCCCGGGTTTCGGCACCAAAAATTGTCACGCAACCGACGGACAATTTGGAGGGTTGATCACTGGAAGATCACAGGAATTCCGCCAACATGGCCTGGGGCCATATGCATAAAACTACTTAAGTATGAAAATCCCAAGGGATTCCCTCAAATCACCACTAAAGTGGAAATCTTAACTTAAGGGAGATGCAGAAAGCTACTTTGGAATAGTGGAAGCCTCAAAATCACCCTTAACTCTAAGTGTGGTAACAGTTCCCTTAACTGACTCTTTAACTCCACAGTTGTGGCAGGCACAGGTTGGAATATGCTATCCATGCTGTTTTTAATGCATGCTAGCCAAATAGGCCGGGGAAATTGTGTGCTAAAAGCTAGGGTGGGATAACATTGAACAGTGCCAAGGATTTTGATTTGACAGACCATGTATCCTCTTTCTGTCCTACCAATTTGGTAACCTATTACCTTAAGTATGGCACTTGGTAAAGTGAAATCCTTAGACTTTAAGGGTAAGTTTTATACTTAACTTAAGGAAGTTTTATGCATATGGCCCCTGAACTTCAATTTTGTGCAGTGTAAGCCTATTCCATACAAAAAAATTATATTCATAGACGGGATTCGAACCGTCGACCTTCTGATTTGCAGTCGGCCACTCTATCCACTCAGCCAACGAGCCAACTGACACGGTCATGATTTGTGTTCGTCATAGGCGTAGGCCTTCCAGTTAGAAAACCTGGGAAGCCTACCATGAAGTTCGGTTGGCGAATGGGGAAGATGGTGAAACAAAGATAACAGAGCCCGGGTTCGATTCCCAGCTGGGTCTAGTTTTTTTTTTCTTTCAAAAAAGTGTTCAGCAGGACTCACCAGAGGATGTTGACACCTCCACAGCTCGAAGACAAATAAGGTGGCGCCCCCTGGCCTATCATGTTCTGAGCCTTTGTTTTGAGGTGTTGGCAGGGCCCCGTTTGATCGTGTACAGCGGGCATAATCTCACAGCTTCCTCCACTCCCGGCTCCACTTCATCTGCAGTCGCCAATTTTAGTAAAAGCGCCTTCTATGACAGCTACTGCGCATGTAACGGGCATTCGTATTTCGTATTTCGTATTTTATGCGAAACCAAAAATTTGCTTAATACGAAATACGAACTCTATTTTCGTATTTCGTGTTCGTAGTTCGTCAAGGTGCGAAACCTCGCTATTAGGGAGGTTTCGCAAATCTGACGAAACACGAAGTACGAAACAAGAAATTGGACTTCATTTCCATGACGTAACGTATTTCAGGAGATGGTCTGTATCACAAATATCACCTGCTGCAAGAGCGTCTTTTAGCGTATGACGTTGGGCCGATAGAGTTAAGGTGTATATTAAACTTCGAAATGTATCTTTCGTTTCCACTTCGTAGCTACCAATATGGCCACCAGGTGGCATAACCCAAGAACCATTGAAGTCCTGCAACTTGGGAGTGACTTGACCCAGATTGCTCATAACTGACATACTCTAAATGCCCACTTACCTGTCCCATTCCTGACTATGAAAAAATGACTAAATCCTGAGTTGAGGATAACGGGGTGGGGGTGTGGTCAGAAACAGTAATGTCCTGCCCACTTACTTGTCCCACTCCCGAGCCTGGCAAAGAATGACAGCGGTGCGATACCTTCCAACTTAGGATTTGGTCATTTTTTCCGAGTTCAGGAATGGGACAGGTAAGTGGGCATTTAGAGTATGTACCTCTCTCTGTCATTACACTATTACATGTATGTTCAAACGGGTGAGCACATGGTCCATGGACCATATATAGACGTAATCATCAGCGGATGATTTGTGTTCCAGAATTCGGCCTGTCAACATTGGTCGTCCATTTCCATCTATCGGTCATAAAAAGGTAAGTCCGTTTGATGACTTTCTTGTAGGTATTCTGACGAATGGCCTCTAAAGCTGGCAGCACACAGGTACAATTAATGACGCCTGCGATATCGGTGATCGTCACAGACATGACATTTGCAGAGATAAAGTAGCATACCATGGTTTAGCTGATAGGCAGGGTCTGAAGAAATGATCTCACTGAGATTTCCCTAAGTGTGTTACCAGCTTAAGGCTGCTTTTCCACGAGACGTTTGCGGACGCGGTTTCGGTGGCGGGAGCGGGTGCGGGTGAAACAGCTAAGGGGAAATACGTTGGCTCGATTTTTTCCACCCGCGCCCGCCTCCAATTCCGCGCCCGCAAACGCCTCGTGGAAAAGCAGCTTTAGCCTAGTTCATATGGCAAGCGGATTGTCCAGTTATTCAAAAAACATATATTTTTGCAATAAAACTTGGTTTTATGCTTATAAAACTTAGTTTTTTCGATAAAATATAGGTTTTTTGACAAAAACTAAGTTTTTCTCCTAAAAAACTAGTTTTTGACTAAAACCAACTTTTATGGAAGAAAACTTAGTTTTTCATTCTTAAAATATAGGTTTTTATGAAAAAACATAGTTTTTGTCAAAAACCTATATTTATGACCAAAAACCAAGTTTTATACCACACAACCCCCATTTTATCTACAAAAATGTAGTTTTCTGCACTGAAATGCCCAGTTTTTATTCCATAAAACTAAGTTTATCAGTCAAAAAACCAAGTTTTTTAATAAAACCAAGTTTTATGCCATAAAAACTAGGTTTTTGATAAAAACCTATAGTTTTTATGGAAACCTACCTTTTTAAACCTCGAACCCACAGTGACTGACCACTATTATTTCGCTGGGACGTGGTTACGAAATACCCGTCCCCAGTTGTGCTGTGTGTGCAACATACATCATAAACCATGGGCCCCAGGTTTCCTATCCTCGTCCCAATATGACAAAGAATCGTGTACGTGGGACGAGGTAGAAAATATTTATACGAGGTAGAAGTTTCGTGATAAAAACTATGTTTTTGTACGCGGTTTGTCCAGTTATTCAAGAAACCTATATTTTCTACAAGAATACTGATTTTATTGAAGAAAAAATAAGTTTTTTTCATAAATTTGAAAACATTTCCACTGCGGTGGAAACATTCTCACCGCAGTGAAAATGATTGCCACCGCGGTGGGAATGTTTTCGCCGAGGTGGAAACATTTGCACCGCGGTGAGAACTTCTAAAGATTTTACAAACCCCCAAGAAAAATGTTCAAACCTCGGGAAAAAATCCAAATGCAAATATTTTTCATCAATGAGCTCTATGGGCGACCGTAGAAAATGGATGCGCCGGTCTTTAAATGGACGACGCACACGAAATTTGCATACATGGATGACCTGCTTTAACCGTTCTAACCGTCAAAAACAGATGTTGAAAGTTGGCCTTAAGTTGTTGTCATGACTGTACTCTGAGTACTCACCATCGTACTACGTACAATACATGCACGTGCAAATTGAATAGTTTGTGTGGTTCTTCAGCGCCCAGAGCGCGGTTTGATGGCAAGTTGAACTCCGATTAAGTTTCTCCATTACTGATAACAGTTTCTTGGAGTTCATCCCAGTTCCCACAGCCAACACGTATCCATCCTGATGTAAACCTGTAGGTGAGTGTGCAAGATTCATAAAATCTGTGGAGGCTTCAGTTTCAAACACACCTGTTCGTCTCAATAATCTGCCTAAACCTTCAACTTTTTTAGTGCCAAGTTCACCATCAAGCCACTGCTGCAACATGGCGAATTCATGTTCTTACATCGTCTCCGTTTTTATGATGTTAACTGCTGCCGTCTCAGGCCAAACCGAGGCTCGCTGTGCAACAATACGCTTCGGTAAGTCGCAGTTTCAAAGGTGTGAAGGCGGATTTATACTTCTGACGTCGTCACCGCCGTAATACGCTAGGGCTTACTGGAAAAGCGTAATCATAACTAGAGCTGGCAGCTGCCAGCGACCTCTCTGCCTATAGGTCTAGTTGAATGCTCTAGCTGAATGGGAGCACAGTATACGTCGTCTCGCCGTGAGTCACCATGATGAGTAGGCCTAGGTCCACCATAAGTGCGGGCCGGGGACGTCAAATGAAGCAAAATTCTGAGCGTAGGCCTACATGTACCCCTCGTTGGTATTGTTCATTCACACTAATAGCTAAAACTGATCAGTCCTCATAGGCCTACTTAGCCAGGTCTCCCGATGTTAGAATACACCGCGGTATCATCAAATCCTAGCGGTGGATCATGGAACCAATCTATCTAGAGGCCGACGGCACTGCTACATGATGTAGCTGTGCACAAAATCTAACGTAGTTCTACGAAATATTTGTTCACGATTTGTTAAGGGGGCGGTAGTGGAAACCTACAGCGCCGTCAATAGTGCGGCGGTCGATGGTTGAACCGTTTTATTTATGAATAATCATGTATTGTTAATAAAATTAGGCGTCAAGGACAAGCTGATCATGGTTCGTTGCCAAAACCTGCACTGTTTCAAAAATATTCTCCAGCACAATGCTTTTATACACCCGGTGCGTCCGTGCGCATTGGCCAATTTTAAGGCGGGGGGCTACCTATGCCGACTTTATTGACGCTCTTTGAAAACAAGCGTCCTAACATATTCATGACAAAAAGTAACAAACTGATGTTAACAAAATGTTTTAGCTACAACCTTTAGGCTCCCGTTCTGTGAAAGAATTGTTCATTTTGACTAATTACGATGGAGTTAATTAAGTTATAACAGGTTGTCAAAATTAGAGTTCGCAAACAATTTTGCAGACTTGGGATGCGACACATCAGTTTCCCACATAGTCTGTAAGGTACAGGCCTGATGCCTGCAGGGCGTAACGATCCGTTTTTCACGAAAGGACTTTCCGTTTAATTGGTATAAACTAATTAATGCCAAAAAAGGGCTGTATTTACAGTTTTTGAAATATTTCATATTCCCGGCCAACTATTCAAAAAAGGCGATCGTGTTGCCCTAGAATGCACATACGGCAATAACATCCACAAGAAATTTTTCAAATATATGCGTCCACAAAAGAGAAAACTTGTTTTGCAAATTTGAAAAATTCCATACCACTCGCCAGTTACTTCTTTGTTATGTAAATTTGCACTATTCCCGCCAGTTGGCTAAACTCTGTTCGGCCACTTGTGACCAAAGCACCAGTGACAGAGCTGAACAATACCCGCAGTCGACACAAAAGATTTAGGGTCGGCACGTACACTGAAGATTGGTTTTCGAAAACAGTATACCAGGGTGAGCGGATTTCATCTGAATGTGAATGACTGGTCGCACAAAGGCCAGTTCCGTGGATTGCCACTAGGGAATGAGCTCAGCTATAGGTAGCCCCCCGCCTTAATGACAATAAGGAGGTTACTTTAGTAGCCCGCGTATTTCGAAAGGCGTGTTTTGGCCAAAATATGAAAGTTTTGGGAAGACTTTTCTCGTCCATCAGGCATCGCACTTCAGTGGTTTCTTTGCATTCGGCAGCAGCATATTTGTGCGCAGGGCGCGACGTTGAGATTTTTTCACTATTCAACAGGATTCAGGAGATATTAAAAAAGTTCATTTTTGACCAATTTTTGGCACAAATTACATAATTATCATTACTAAGAATTAGAATTTGCAAATTAGCTCAACGTCGTGCACTGCACATATGTATTCCCCAACATTTGGTGATAAAACGCCAGGTCCCAGTCGCGTTGTTGCCGAGAAATCTATGACGAAAAAGTCAAATGGGGGGGAGGGGGGGGGGGGGTCTCTTTTTTTGTTTAATTAGCTGATTAATGAAAGATGAAAGCACATCGTTTTCAATTCAGATGTGTAGAACAAGAGTAGCAATTTCATAGAAATACGTGAAATCGATGCTACCTTTTTGCTTGAAGAAAATATGAATTGTTTTCAGTCGCCATTTGCAGTGCGCTTCCTTATGGCTACCGCCCCCTTAAATCTCCCAGTCCTCGTCCGACCGATGTGCACGGAAGAATGGCACTGGTATTTTTTACGGAAAAAAAAAGAGAATACAAAGAGAAAGAGACACGTGAAAAAGTAGCAACGGCTGGTGGGGATCGAACCCGGCGCTCCTGATCCATGGCCACACGCTCTACCATATCATGATATGAGCTAGCGGGCCAGCTGGAAGTTTCTGACACGGACATTACTGAGAACGAACGACGATGACGATTTAAACATGTGCAACACTAAAATTGGCATCATTGAATATCACTCCGCGAGACAATTTATCCGAGAGGAGGGTACTTTCACGAAATGTTATCGTGTAATAACACTTCCGATAGGATCTCTTTCTTACTTGACCGACGTAATGGCATTGGACTGAGCCATACCACTGATATCGTCACACATCCCTCGAACTATATCACGGGTGAGCGCAAGCATACATTCGCATACATGTAGGGTCCCTCTCATAAGTTGTTGGTAGTGGAAGACAAGTGGTGTTGATATAGCTTTACAAAAACGTCAATTTCTCAAAAACTACACGACCAATTTTGACAGCAACTTGCTAAATCACCCTTATTTTGGCATAACTTCATTCTAGCAAAGGAATTTTGGTGAAAATTCCAGAAACAAAACAGTTTTTGGGACCTTCTTTTCAATGACAGATTACGCAATGAAGAACTGAATCTTGTGCAAAAACATTGATACCCAGTTGTAGTCAACAGGATTTCTGACCTTATGCAGAAAACCGCATTTAAATTGGTTTGGTGGTTTATGAGATATTTGAGAAACTCGGTGTTGATATTAATATGAACAAGACTGTACATGTAGAAACCACGGAAAAATGAAACTTGACGTCTGGTGGCAATGGCTATTGTCGAATTTCTAGGCCTACTTCCTTCATGAATAGCTGTAATTTTGTTCATTTTTCATTCGTTGTAAATGAAGTTTAGTATCACCTGGAGCCGTATGCAAAAAATCCCCTTAAATCTAGGTATTTCTCTTAAGTTTTGTCCTAAGAATTACCCTTTTCTTATGTGGTATTCATAAACAGTCTTAAGATAAGGAAATCCCCTCAAATCACTCCTTATCTTAAGGTGCCTCCAGAGGTCCCTTAAGTAGATATACGACGGTTCAATGCATGTAGGCCTCGAGTTAGGCCTTTTCTAGAGTTTCAGATTGTAAAGTTCCAGCCAGAAGAAGACCCCCGTTGGGGTCGAAAATTGCTAAATATTCTGGAAATTGACTTTATATACTTTATCATATTGTGTGCCAATTTTTGTGCTCGCCTTCTCTTTGCAACATGTATAATCAATGATCTCGCGTGAATTCGGTTTCGCGCCCCGGCCACTTATCGCAGGGAATACAGTTGGCCTAGCCGTAGGCCTATGTATGCCATGCTACAGGGTGAAACTCGGCCAGGCAATCCACGGTTAGCCCTACATGCCCGCCCTAGGCCTACTTTTGTATTTAAAACGTTACTTTGATAAGTATCAATCTCGCCTATAGGCTAACGCTCGATAAACGTCTGCACACCCTAGCTCATAGCTGACAGCTACGGGCTGTCTGCGGATGCAAGCGGTAGAATGGGATGCAAAAACCGAGCTACATTTCTGAGGTGTGAGCACCAGCTATGTTAGCCAAAGTCAATAAAGTGCAAACATGTTGTAAGCTGCATGTTCTTCCCAATTGGGCATCGAGTGCGGATGATCGGGAACCATGATTGTTTTTGGTCATGGTGTCTGTCTGTCTGTCCATCTGTATGGCTGTGTGTCCGGTCTGTCACGCCTTCATATCTTATCTCCTTCAACAGCTACAGTCCTGGTAACACATCCTACCCCTAGGTTTGTCAGCTTGGGCAATCCAATGAGCTAATCATTTTCAACATCTGATGCCTCCATCATGATGTAATCAACATATCAGACTTGATATTTTGTCCGTCACGCTTTTATCTGATGTCATAACTCGGCTCCTTTAGCACCTAGCGCAACAGAAACAAGTTCTACCCTTAGGTTTTCATACCCTAGGAATCGAATGATTACTTTTGATCTGAGATGTAGGGGTCATGGTGATATCGATATCACAAATTTGATATTTTGAGATAACTTGCCATATTGTCAACTGAGCAACATGAAACAAGCCTTAGTTCATGCCTGCTAGTGCTTATCCAAGGACTGGACTGTGCTAACATTCTCAGCCTCACGTGTCCGGGTGATTGAAATATCATGAGATTTTGATATATCAAACTTGATAATTTGAAATATCTCTGCCTGTGGTAGATANTCATGTCATGTCATATCATATATTATATGTCATATCATATCATATCATATCATATATTATCATATCATATCGCACCGCACCGCATCACATCACATCACATCAAGGTATCCTGATCTCTGTCAGTGTATCCCGATCTCTATCAATGTACATGTATGTGATCTCTGTCAATGTATCTTGATCGTTTATATATGCTTTTTTATGATTATGCACGCGTCACTTTTTGCCGCGCGTCTTTGATTTGACCCTTTTATTGAAAATCCATTGAACTTATTTTCCCGGCGGTGAACGCGCGTCGTTTTTCGCCGTCGCGGCCCGCGGCACGGTTTTGGTGTGTAAGGACCTTAAGGCCTGTTCACAGATGTGTTCCATTCAGATGTGTGTCAAGTAGATAGAAATTCAACTTTTCTTTCAGGTTTTCTGCCTTCGATTCTGAATGAGAACGTTTACTCTCTGGATGATATAAAATCCTATAGTGAACGGCCGATGAATGTTTCAATAAAGAATGAAACATTTCCCAATAACTGTTATCACAGGGAGTTAAAACGGCTGCGATTTCCTCCGGAACAGAATGGCGTCATGCGAATTTACGACGAGACAGGTAAGTCTAATCGTTTCGAAGGCCAGGTGTGAAAGGAATCTAAGTCCCCCTGGAATCAAAGTCCGGTCTTATTGTTCAGCGAGGGATTAGAATGGCTAGAGAGACCATGACCATTCAAATATAACCTTACAATAGCGGGCTATTGTTTGGAGGATCTGCATTCCTAGGACGCTGATTCCTGTCACACCTGCCGCCATCTTGGTTTCCACAGACCTTTTCTTGTAGGACTTTCAGACTTTCTTGTAGGCAAATCAAAGCATTTGATTGATCGTGAGATCCGGATTTGCCCAACAGATGTAACTGCGCATGTGCAGTTTGCAAGAAATCTATGATGGTTGGGCCGTCCACACGATGAAAAGCCTTTGTAGTTTTGACATGGCTCGTGCTGAAGTCTTGTCGCCTGCCCCTGCTAACAGTCTTCGCGACTGACACGTTTGTATTCACCTGCTTTTCAGGTTCGCGTGATGCGTAAATAGTGAGTTTTCGCAAAGCCCCCGAAACGCCAACGCGAACGCCAATCCCATTGTTCAACGCCACAAAGAGAGTAACGAACAATAGGATTGACGTTCGCGTCGGCGTTTCGGGGGCTATGCGAAAACTCTCTAATATACCAGATTTGAGGTGAAGAAAATACACCCGTACAGTGGTGTGTGATCTAACGTCATGCCTTTGCGCCATCTAGCGTAGTGATATAGACTATTTTCTTACATTCCAGTCTTAGAAGAGCTGTCAGATGTTGACGTCATCATAGGGGAATACAGGCCGGGCGTTCAATCTTACGCTGAGCAAAATTCAGTAGCGTACATCATAACCACACCGGTTGGAATTCGTTTAGAGGAGAAACTTCGACGAAAAAGCGATGACGAGAGAGCTGTGTTTTCCAGTTGGCCTTCTTGGAAAGATTTTTTCTCCGAATCGATTCAGGCACTGATGCGATTTCACGAACATAAATATAAATCTAATACAACGACTGCTGGGCTAGGCAGAGTCTTGATTCTTTTCCCACCGGGATCATGGAACATTGGAGGTAAGGACGTCTGCGCCAGTGGTCAGTGAAAGCCTGAATTCCTGAACAAAACAAGAAGAGGACATCGGAGCGATGTCAATTGTTCCCGATGAGAAGTTTGCTACTCTAGAGCTGGTTAACTGTGACCTTGACCTATGACCTTGAGAAGTATTGCGTAACTGGAACAGGGATCCTTGATTAAACCTAGGGGATGGTTAATTGAAGCTTCTTATTAGTTTTCTCCTGAAATTCCGAGCAGATTTGCACTTTAGAACTGTTTGACCTTGACCTCTGTCTTTCATGGTCATTGCGTAATCTGAAAGCTCATCCTTGATAACCTAGGTTATGGTTGAGGTTTTAGGTTTTACCACCAGCAGATTCTGACTTACCTCATGTACTAATTTGCATATCAAATCTCGCCATGATCAAATATCATGCGACCGAGGTGCAAACTGAAAATTTCAGTTGCAATAACATCCTTGGATGAGCTATGATGTTGCGGTACCAGTTTCAAG
Source organism: Notospermus geniculatus (assembly GCA_002633025.1). Classification (NCBI taxonomy): domain Eukaryota; kingdom Metazoa; phylum Nemertea; class Pilidiophora; order Heteronemertea; family Lineidae; genus Notospermus; species Notospermus geniculatus. The sequence goes on from NMRB01004526.1 coordinate 21,212, forward strand.
TCACTTACTGTGGCACATTTCCCGATATGCCAAAATATCAATTTGATATATCAATATAATTATGATGCTGACCCTGGAGAATAAATTCGTTGATGCCAGTATCTTGCCAAGGGCCATAAACATAGGGAACGAACTTCTTACTAGTGCTCTACCTGGCCTCGGAGCCAAGTTATTCAAGAAACGAAAGTGTGACAGACAAAATCTCAACCTTTGATATATCAATTTCACCATGAACCAGGTATCGCAGACTTGAAATTTTCATTCCGTCTTGTAGCTCAGGTCATACATGGGGGTAGGTCACATTTCCAGGTCTGAGCTCTTGCAGGAACAAAGTTACACGTGTGACAGACTGAACAGACAGACAGACAGACAGACACCATGACCGAACACAATATATGGTTTCCGATCTCAAGATCTCATTACGTAGTTCTTGATTATAAATCCTACATCCTAATTCGTAATTATCCTCTACATGTATATCTACAACACAGGTACATGTATTTCTCTGTGTTTCCCCCACATGCACCCTGGTCGACATTCATTTTTTTCTCACGAAATTTTGTGCCTCAAAATGATTTCAGTTGCCATCGAATTACTTACGAATTTGGTCTTCTCCAACTCAACGACCTGGACCAAGGTAATGATGCTGAAACCATCCGATCCCGCTGGTTATTACGCTTCGATTGTCAAGGATGAACTACCAGATATCGTGGTCTTCATGTATGATGATATCAGCCAGTTAAAGATTATCGATGATGTAAGTGACAAATTCTCATTATTAGCCCTTTTTACGGTGCTGGTTCGAGGAAACGTACCTCCACCCTCCTCGGGCGGGTTCGGTTCAGGATAGATTGATCGCTTTTACACGGTGCGGGTTACCGAACCCGCCTCGATCTAGTTCGAGGTCGATTCGTTCAAATGCGTGCCACCAGATGGCCTGTATCAACATTTACCAGTTATCGCAAGTAAGAAATATCCCAAAAATAATCACTTAAAATCGATAAACTATAATGCTTCTAACAACATGAGCAGTGCTTGAGAAATCTCGTGCGTGATTTCTTCACAGGTAACTTACAGCAATGCGCCAGTGATGCCATTCATATGTAGCGTGCTCAATCCCGCACGAGGCCGGTGGAGGTCGGTTCGCTTTTACACGAGTGAATAACCAGCCTGAACCTACCTCCACCTTCCCGAGACTCACGCGGCGAACTGAACTGGCCTGAGGAAGGTGGAGGTCAGTTGTTTCGCTTTTACACGGTGAAAAATAACCGAACCCTCCTCGATCTAGTCTCGATCCGGAACGCACCGGCACCGTGTAAAAAGGGCTATTGTTTGGCTAAAACTAGGGCTCGATTCTTTGAAGTACGTATCAGGCAAGCATTTTGGGGACCTTAACGAGGCTGAGAGACCTCTACCTGCACTCTCCTAACGCTTTTAAAATAGCGTAAGCCTTGACTCGTAACGGATCAGCTAGGCCTACTGTAGGCACCACACGTTTCACTATCTGGTTCACAGTTGGGAGACAACGCAAATTTATTGTCAGAATTCGGAGATGGGTCTGCCTCGCGCTCAATCAACTGCAACATTTGGAGAATATTCTCCTTGGCAAAAATGAAACGAATGTGAAATTCCTCATCGGGATAGTGTTTAAGGGGGTTATTCCGGTCCCGGAATAACCCCAAGAGCGTCCATAACTAACTTCCATGTTGGCATTGATGGCAGGAGCGGACCCAGGATTTGAGAAAAAGGGGGTGCCCTGTGCTAGGACAGTAAAATTTGCACCAAATTCCAGAATTTCACGATCGATTTTACATATTTTTTGGGTTAAAAGGGGAGGGGAACTCCCTGCGCGCCCCCTTTGGATCCGCGCCTGTTGAAGGCACGTCTTCAAATTCGAGGTGTGCGAGTTAGTCCCTAACTTAAACGACCCTCCGACGTGGATTAAGTTTTGGCTAGGTAAGCCAGACTTGAAGCTTACCTTTAATTGTTGCAAACCGGCTTCAAGTTTAGTTCCAACTTAAGTTAGACTTAAGCTCATTTTCGGCCTAAGCCGCAGTGGTGCATACGGGCCAATAGGCTTACATGTTACACTACCCTAACGTCTGAATTCAGTACTAGTGTTGCTTTTAGGACTATAATTTACTAATGGTGAGGGAGATGTGGAAAACCCTTGACAAAAGGGTGTGAAAGTGGTCGTGATGTATCAAAAGAAAAAAAGCATCACAATTGCACAGACGTCACATTGCAAGTTTATGCACATAATAGCAACGTTTTTCTCCAAATAATTACGTTTAATTAGGAATTTGTGCAGAACTACCGCTACAAGGAGGCGCTGAGAACGGTGGTTGTACCTTTTTCGACGTTTCGTCTTTGTTGCATCATATCAAAGATGTCCTCACGCGACGTTAATGCATTGCTTGCTCAGCTTTTAAACGTCTTCGGTACTACCGCTCGCAGCGCCGCCATGTCGGGACGAAAAGTTTAACTGATTCATCATTCTGTCGCATATACATGTACCTGTATTTTCGCCCAGGCCAAGGCACACGTTCAAAAAGACAGGTCCAGTAAAAGGAGAAATACTGAATTGTTTTTCTGGGATATGGTAAGTAGATTGTTTTCCAATCGTAATAATAGTGAGGTTGTATTAAAACCTCGTACTGTCATGACTGATGACGATCGCACTATCTGATAAGTGTAAACCGGGCATAGACATACTCCTTCAGCCGTCACGGATCTCCTGGCGGAATACAGTAAAAACGTTCGATTGGCCGACATCCATGGACGGTGTTTTCTATCATCGTACACGCAAAACCGAAGTGGACACAACTCGTATTATCACGGAAAATTGAATTAGAATTGATACTCGGACATTCTTTTCATTGTTTTCAGACGAAAGAGATCTCGGGTACGCTTCGTCACTTCCTGGAGGAAAATGGCGTACTGACGGCTAATTATTTCAACCCTTATTCAATTACTGTTTTTCTTGCCTTGTCCCTAATCAGTATTAACTGTGACGACATCAAATATGACATGACTGCCGCAGTAGGTGCTGTTGACGCATTAGTATCGGTCTCGTCCAACGCATTATACATCAACAGCCAGGAATTCAACAAAACAAGACTTTTAAGTGAATTGCGCACGATTAACCGTGCTTTAGCTCCGGTAAGTTTACATTATAATTACATTTGCATTTTTTGCTATACCCGATGTTTTAATTGAGGAAAATTAAAGAGGTCGTTCCACAAATGGGTAGGCCTACACTATAATGTTTAGTGTCACTAGTGAGTAGAGAGTTTAGGAAATCGCTCCGCTAACGAATACTAACGCTATCTGACGTTCATTTGCAACGTAAAATATAACGTTAATATAATAGGGAGTTTCTGCAAGCTTACGTTTTACATTTACGATTACGATTTGGCGACGTCATGACGTCACGCCTCATGTCAAGAAAGAACGTGACGCGATGGCGTCATCATTTGACGTGGAACTTCCCGTGCCCGGTGAAAAGAGAGTCGATGTATCCCATGTTTGGCAAGTGCTCCAGGGCAGATGTGCCAAGCATTCTTCTTGTCATTTTTGCTGCAACTGCGAAATATACCCATTTATGAATGTGTTAAATTGCAGGCGAATATTTAGATTACAAAAATGAAATATTTGGCTTTGATTAAATGGTAAGTTTCTTACGTGTAGGAAGCGATTTGCACGTAAAAACCTCCCGCAGAGCCGACGTCATGACGTTTTCAAATCGTAAACGTAAATGTAAAACGTAAGTTTGCAGAACCTCACTAATATACCTTATCTCGCGTTTCTAACATCAGTCTTGATAAACGCCCACTTCATGACGTTTTTGTCACATGCTGGTTCGTATCACTCCAGGCTGTTAACAGATTTGGTCAAGTTGGGATTGATTGGCTCCGTGACCGACTTTAATGTGGTCTATTTCGGCGGCATTCGCTAAACTGGCTGATTCGAACGTTTGTTGTTTCAAGAGCGGTTATTAAAGCTGACGTGTGAATGAACAAAACTGCAGATTCCAGCTTTGAAAAAAGACCACCACACCACGGTGGTGGTCAAGAGAAATGCAAACGATCATAAGGCACTTTCAAAGCACCTCCAGAACATGATAGACTACCGGCCAATTTGGTGGCACCACTGTAGTCTCCATGAGTCGATCAATGGAGTAACATCGAGAGATGGCGTCCAATGACGTCAGCAGGTCGAAGGCATTATGTTCTTTCGGAATCAGAGTGGAAAATTGGTCACCATTCTATAGTGTTCAGTTCTTGTTGAAATTTGTCGTATTATCCAAGCACCAGTTAAAAACAGTTATGCATTCCACCCATTTGATGTACATCAACGTCATCTTATATCATTAGATACACTTTGAGGACGATTCTTATTCTATTTCTTTGGTCATAATTACGTTAATCATTTTAATATTCTTTCTACAAATTCACACACATCACGTCATGCACGTATTGTTGCTCAGATCAAGAACATTGCGTTCTTGTGAAAATATATTCCAATTATCATAACGTTCACACCAAAACCGAAATCCGATGCGTTTCCCGCAAACCAATGGATTCAACGAAGCGTTCATCCAGAAATTGTGCAGCATGCGGGTTCTGCCATTATGGTTCCCGATCACTAAGATCGTTATGGTTCCCGATCACTAAGATCGGGAACCATATTGTTTTTGGTCATGGAGTCTGTGTATCTGTGTGTGTGTGTGTCCGTCTGTCACGCCTTCATATCTTATCTCCTTCAACAGCTACAGTCCTGGTAACACATTCTACCCCTAGGTTTGTCAACCTGGGCAATCCAATGAGCTAATCATTTTCCACATCAGATGCCTCCATCATGATGTAATCAACATATCAGACTTGATATTTTGGTAGTCACGCTTTTATCTGATGTCATAACTCGGCTCCTTTAGCACCTAGAGCAACAGAAACAAGTTCTACCCTTAGGTTTTCATACCCTAGGAATCGAATGGACTGATTACTTTTCATCTGAGATGTAGGGGTCTTGGTGATATCGATATCACAAATTTGATATTTTGAGATAACTTGCCATATTGTCAACTGAGCAACATGAAACAAGTCTTAGTTCATGCCTGCTTATCCAAGGACTGGACTGTGATAAAATTCTCAGTCTCATGTGTCCGGGTGATTGAAATATCATGAGATTTTGATATATCAAACTTGATAATTTGAAATATCTCTGCTTGTGGTAGAGATAGAGGCATGATATCACCGATACTTAGGTTACTGATGATGTCCATTTCGATTGCAACGACCTTGACGATCAGAGGTCAAGGTCAAGGTCAAACTTGATAATTTGAAATATCTCTGCCTGTGGTCGAGATAGAGGCATGATATCACATATACTTGGGTTATTGATGATGCCGATTTCGATTATGCAACAACTTCGATAATCAGAGGTCAAAGTCAAGGTCAAACTTGATAATTTGAAATATCTCTGCCTGCAAGGCATGATATCAGACATACTTAGGTTATTGAGAATGCCCATTTCGATTATGCAATGACCTTGATGATCAGATGTGGCGACAGGACAAAAGGTACCATTTGTCCGGGTACCTTTTGTCCATTTTTACCTTTTGTACATTTTGTCCTCGGTACATTTTGTCCGGGTACATTTTGTCCAGTACCAATTTGTCCTAGAACCATTAGATATTACGATCAAGGTCAAGGTCAATTACGGGATGAGTTATTGGCATGAGATCAAGTTCTATGGGCCTCATCGTAATCCATCAGTCAATGTACCCTGATTTCTGTCAATGTATGTTGATCTCCATCAATGTATCTGATCTCTATCAACCCATCTTGATCTCTATCAATGTACCATCCATGTACCGGAAGAAGCACATGTACATCGGGAACCATTCGACATTTACAATGTCATCTTGTTGAATTAGCGTTTGTATTCTACGCGCGCCGGTCACCCCATCTGGATACTGCATAGTGATCGCGCACAGCGTTGCTTAGCTTCACGGCCAGGCCAATGCCAAACCACTAGGAAATCCTCCATGGCCGACGGGTTAAAGCTGAACTGCATGAACAAAAAGCCCCCATGCGACGAGCAAGAGAAATGTTAACGCTCTGCAAATACCTTAAACGAAGGCTCAGAATATGATAGATGCCAGGAGGGCGCCACCTTATTTGTCTTCGAGCTGGCAAGGTGTCAACAGCTCCTCTGTTGAGCTCCTGCATGCTGAACACCTTAAGGAATTTGTTTGAACCAGCTGGGAATCGAACCCACGCGCTGTTATCTGTGTTCCACCGTCTTCCCCATTCCGCCACCGAACTTGTTGGAAGACTTCTCATGTTTTCTCTTATTCGTAATATTGTTATGTAAATCGTAGGCATATGTCTATGACAAACACAAAGCACATCCTTGTCGGCTGGCTCGTTGACCGAATGGATAGAGTGGTGGAATACGAATTAAAAGGTCGACTGTTCGTGACAGGGCAGAACAATGAAGCAGCTTATAAATGAGTCCAAAAGAATCAGTAAACGAAGAATAGGAAATGTCCATGAAATTATCCCGCTATATTGAATCCAAAACTATGAGACTCCAGTTGTCGAGAGAGGTGGCAGACACCTTGAATTTATCGATCCTGACGAAAGTGACACTCAAAGGTTAAAAAATACGTTGAAGGGAAAGGTCCATGTCGGCAGCTCTTGGATGGTTTAACACACGCGATGTAGAATGTTTCTAGACATCGGTTACAAACTTTAGTGAAGATCCCAAGTTATAAAATTCCATAAAACAGGAGAGGTGAAAATTTCGTGTTAAGCGGGTCCATGGCGGTGGTGGCGAGTGCGCAGGACCAAAGTCACGTGAACCGAACACAATGACCGTAGTTCAACCAAAAAAGGATAGATGGCGCGTGTGCTGAAACATCCAAGGGCAGGCAGACGACATGGATCCCGAACATGGCCACCCCCCTGACAGAGTCAAAAAACATTGGACATTTTAAGAAAAAATAAATGATGAATCCAGGTAAAGATGAAAGTCCAATTGAATCCAATTAAAAGTCCAAAGATCAAACCAACGGGCTTAACGGGCCCAAGTAAACGTGGTAAACCACAACGGGTGCACCAATTGAGTAGGCCAGAAATCTGGAAGCCTGCTGAAATACGTCCGTGAGAATGCAACTGTGAGTCCAGTAACTTGCAGTATCTATGAAGAAAAGTCCAGAATCATAAAGAAAAGTCCAAAGAACATGAAGAAAAGTCCAAAGAACATGAAGAAAAGTCCAAAGGCTGATCACCCAATGCACTTCCCCCCATATTTATCACACACTGATTTAGAATATCCAGAATCCATCATGAATTTGAATGATGCACATAGGGGAGAGGTTACCAGCACTTCACCCTATGGCAATAATATGTAAGCTCGACTGAAGTTCACAAAGGAAAGCAACCCGAGCAGGATGGGAAGGCAGAAAATGGAAATCCCTCAAAGACCAAATTACCAAAATTTGACCCGGAAATTCATACTTTTCTGACCTAGATTTTTTGGCCATTTTGCTTCCGTCTTCACATCCTCCTCGAGCAAACAAACCCTCGAGACAGGACGGATATAACACTTATCCGCAGTTTTCACTTTAACTGTACGAACAATACCGTCATCTCCAGGAAATACGTCAACGATCCTTGCGAGATTCCATGTTCCTCGTGGTTGATTGTCATCGATGAGCGTAACGAGATCTCCGATTTCGACGTTCTGCCCATGCGCAGGACCAAAGTCACGTGAACCGAACACAATGACCGTAGTTCAACCAAAAAAGGATAGATGGCGCGTGTGCTGAAACATCCAAGGGCAAGCAGACGACATGGATCCCGAACATCGACGGTTCGAGTCCCGTTCTTTGAGTAGTGTAAGAGGTATCCAGAGATGTTGACAGCTCTGCTGCCCGAAGACATGTAAGGTGGCGCCCTCCTGGCCTCGTTGGGTCTATCATGTTCTGAGCCTTCATCTGAGGTGTTTGCAGGGCGTTTGCAATTCTCTTGCTCGTCGCATGGGGGCTTTTTGTTCATGCAGTTCAGCTTTAAGCCGTGCCATATAGTAGCTGCACGGGGTTCAATGCACCATGTCCCCCTTCGGACAGAGATGACTCGTCCTCGAGTCACTTAGCGCCATTCTTCCGAACTACACTTTCCATATTCGACTGGGAAGGTCGCCTGATGTATTTTACGCCCGCCAGTGTCACCCCTTCCACGTAGTGATCGCGCTTAGCGTTGCTTAACTTCTATCGCCGAAGCCAACGCGCTAACCCCTAGGCCATAAAGGAAATCCTCCATGGCCGGATGTTAAGCCGTGCCATATAGTAGCTGCAAGGGGTTCAATGCAGCGTTGTACCATTGGCTTGCAGAAAACGGACCGGAATTCGATTTTGGTGTGAACGCACCTTAATTCTATCATTGTAGGGGAGGTACAGTATATTCGACCGTCCACAATTATTTCCAATTATCTATCCTGGTCAAACATACCGGAAGGGATTCAAGCATCATTTTGCAACGCAGATCGGAAGGATATCGCCTTCCAAACGCGAGGTTAACGAGTCAGTCCACTATACGAACTGTGATCCCAGAACGGTAAGTATCTGAGCTACAGAAGAATGCGTTTATGTGCAAGAAGAATGCGTTTATGCGTTTTTCTACAGAAGAATGCGTTTATGCGTTTATGCCCCCAAACCGCAAAAGACTGGCATTGTGTGATAGAATTTAATCCATCCGGTCTTCCTTCCTGCACTGTTAGAAATTATTGTAATAATTTTACAGAAATTGTCTGCAGCAGAGTCCCCGGAACTTTCTGTAAATTTACATATGGTATGATTTATGTTTTCCTCTATTGGTTGGACTCAATTGGACTTTCCATAATGATGCTTTCTGAGAGCAGTATGAAAATATAATTTGGCCAGCCTCCAGTCAAGTCTCTGTTAACATTTCATTAATTCTGTAGTTTTAGAGGTCCAATCCCTGAGACTCTGTTGCAGGAATTTTTTGTATTACTGTGTTATTTCTAACAGTGGATGTCCCCCTGTATTGTTGGTTTGCCATGCGGATTAAGAGTTTTCATCTCTATCTGGAGTCAAATTCAGTGGTGCCGCTTAATCCGTTTTGTTGGGGGACATCCTACGGGCATTAGATTCTGTTACAGCGGGTCCAGTTTCTCCTTTGGTGATGGCAGGCTGTTGATACTCTAGTTTCATTGCACGGTACACAGATTAAACCACAAATAGCAATCTGTTTATTCCTACTGACAACCACGGGTCACTTTTCAGCCGACCAGCACGAGTCGAAACTGTGCGCCAGTGAACAACAAGAGACCGTAGCTTATTCACGCTGTCCTGCACGGGCGCGGTCACAGGCACTTATAATAAACCGGCATTAAATCGATGAAACTAGAGTATCTTCGAATCGAAGTCCTGACACTGACACTTTTGGTGTGGTAATTTTGGAGGAGCAAGATCCCAGTGGCAAAGCCAGGTCCCTGTGACCTTACAACTGCAATTGTGGTGGTTGGTTGCCTCGTTTTTTTTTGTTTGTTTCATGAATAAAGTAAAGGTGCTCATTGAACCTGTTAACCGGTGATGGGAGTAAATGATCTTGTTTGTGTGTGAGGACTTACTAGAGTTGTTACCTATTCAGGACTGTCTTGGTCATCGGACTGTCCAGAGAAATATGACATAACACTATTGTATAAACACCGCCCAATGTTTTGTGTCTGATTTCAATAAGTCAATCACCCGGTAAGTGACCGAGCAGTAATGTGGCTGTGATGATCTAACAGGACATTGAAGAGCAACAATAAGCCTACTAGTAGGGGAGCCAAACCCCAAAAATGTGCTTATTTAAGGTTTTAGGTGGTCATGCATGTTATACTTTTTTCTTGCGAGTTTTTGGGTAGGTATACTGATTTTCCACAGGAAATAACTTGTTAACAGTTCAGATCTTCTTGCGAATTGGCTATCTGGGCCCAAATCTGAATTTTGACCTCGACATTTTTTAGCCGAAATTTAGGGGTAGGGGAAATAAGAATGCCTTTTACAGATGATTTTAGTCGCTAAACCTAAACATATTTGGTATCATTGGAAAGGATATGGGACCAGCTACAATTTGGTGCTATGCAAATTATGATGACATCACCGATGACGTCACCAGAGGTCAAAAGGTTGCATTTTCTGGGGGCAAGTGAAAATCAGGGGTATCCGTACAAAAAAGGGTTGGTATACCAAAATGCAAGATAGTTTCAAAAAGTAAAATAACCCAAAATGTAGAGGAGATACATAGGAAGTTTTTAATACCAAAAAGATTGGTATATACCGCACAGTGAGGAAGTTAACACCCTCTCTTGAAATGGTGGAAATTCCAAATATGGTCATTTTCGGTGTCTGTGTCGAACAAGAATAATTTTGAAGCAAGAAGGAATTTCCTATCAGGGGTACATTCATCGAAACACTATTCAAGTACAAAATGCTCTTTTTAACACTTTCTAGGCGAATTGTATATGGATTTTGAGGAAAGAGATACCGGTATTCGCATTGGTTCCTGCATGTAATGATAAGCCAATAGGCTCGAACAATAGATCATAAATGCATGTATTGACAGACTATCTTCTGATACTGAATCGAGAGACGAGGTTCTAAGAGGACTTTATTGGCTGTATAGAAAATATTGGGTAAAGTTGTAAATGTAGGAGGAAACCGAAGCACACGGAGGAAACCTACGTTGTCGGAGAGANTATTTTAAATATTGAATCAGAGCCAAGCATCTGAGAGGATATTATTGGCTCTGTAGGCACTACTGGGTGTTGTAAATGTAGGAGGAAACCGAGGCACACGGAGGAAACCTACGTTGTTGGAGTGAGAATCACGTCTGTAAAGACCCACATACCCCAACAGGACTCGACCCGAGACCTCACACGCGGCAGGCATTTATTTTTATATCGAATCAGAACCAAGCATCTGAGAGGATATTGTTGGCTCTGTAGGCACTACTGGGTGTTGTAAATGTAGGAGGAAACCGAAGCACACGGAGTAAATCTATGCTGATCTTGCCACTGCACCACTCCGACAACGCTAACTGACTGCTTCAGGACTGCTTCACCAGACAGTCATTCAGCTGTCAGCATCAAGGTACTTTAATCGGCTAGCGAGCTGGGTTTCAGCCGCGAGACTCGCCGCAAGACGAGTTGTTTTCTTCTCATCACCTAAGCGGCGCGCTACCTAGCTCAGGACAGCCGTAGATGTCGGGCCACTGGCCGGCAACCCGTCATTTCCGCCTTTTTTAGCCCATTCGGGCGTCGGAAACACATCCTTGGCGGAATTGGTGGAAACGTGACTCGGGTATTTACGGCTAAAACCCAGCTGGCTAGGGATCCTTTATAATCCTTGACACCACACACGTCGGGCTCCCGCCAGCCACCCGTCAGCCCCACCACGCACCGAGTAGATCGGACAATTTTTGGCCGTCACCCGGGGCCCAAATATCCTCTGGACAGCGGTCGAAGTCCGCAACCTGTTGACTTCCGTGCCTTGACCGCAAATGTCTTGACGTGTCTTGACGGCTTCGCGCACTCACTTATTTTGATCCGCGTCGGTTCCGCGCATTCCTGAAACAGTCCGGGTGGGTTCTGCTTGCCTTCGTGAAGCTGCCCGCACCGCGGAGGCTTTCAGGAGCATTTGCGGAAGTGTTACAGAAAGGCGGGATGTCCTGCCGAAGGTGTCGGGAAGTTCATTTCCGCCTCTAAATTTTGGTCTCGATCAAAATTTCGATGCGGAAATCTCGCCCTCTCCGCAGAAATGCCGCGAACTGTTCAGGAATGATAAAGACAGTGAACGGAACCTTTCAAGAATATCCGGAGAGGTTGCCGAATGAATGCAGATTCACTAAATTTGCATTCGCGTCTTGTCCGCGCCCTAGTGGACGCTAGGTTTTTCTGGCCAGTGTCCCACGGGGGGCGCCCGTCGAAA
>NMRB01004527.1:7015-22732 GCA_002633025.1 Notospermus geniculatus
TCCCCCCCCCCCCCCCCCCCGGGATATTTTTTCTAAGATGCCCTGTAGATGGGCCTAATATATGAGAATATTACCTGTAGGAGCCAGCTCTATCACAGTAACTAAGAAACATAGCCAAGAGGCAAAGGAAGACAGCAGGAATGCGGGAAGCGTCATCTATAAGGGTTGGAGATTGTCTGAAAAATTAAACAGTATCGTGGATCCTCCCCTGAGTATTTTATTACAAGAGTAACATGGAGAATACCGATCACTACTTCACGATTTATAATAGTGTTGTCAGTCAGGAGTTCAAACATGTGAATTAGGAGTATAACCAGGATATCCCTCTCTCAAGGTCTTGCAACTTCGCTCCAAAATTAGCGACGGAAATCTCTCTCCTTTCTCCTTACCTAAAGGTCTTTATCCACAGAACAAGTGAGGGACCATTGAGGAAGAAGGCAACAGCATACAACAACATGATTGTGAAGTGGAAATGGAATGATGTCTTCGTTTCTTCATCGGAAGAAAGTATAAGGTGACCAAGGACCTGGAACATACATTGTAGACTATGGTCTAGCTACATAATGGCTCGGTTACATTACTGCATTGGAAGATGGTGGATGTGGAACAACTCCTATACTGAATTGGCAAAAGATTGAAGAAATGCACACAAAGACTCACCTTCAAAGCCTGAAGTTTAACCAGCATGATTAGGCCTATAGACCCACACGTTCCAACAGACGCCACTACTGCTACAGCCAAGATACAGTACTCGAAGAACCTAAACACTTTCTGGACTCGTATTGATGAAAGACTGAAATGAACAATCGGTTCACTTTGAGTCACACTGAGGGGAATTTCAGTTCTTTTTACAAATGATAGATGGCTCTAGCATCATTCTGTGTAGCCTACAAGAAAGCCCAATTTTGCTCTGGCATTATAAGGACAAAATGGCCAGCACTTAATGGGTCAAGAAGATCTGACAGTAGACAATTGACATCATGCACATAATTGACAGATGTCGATCAAGAAATATGACCAGACAGTCCAGGCACACTGTCACATGTTTTCAAGCAAGAAGATGCCTCAGTATAGTATACAAACCATCTTTTCAAACAGAAGCCAGCAAGTTTCCCGATGAAATTGAAATAGCCATATAAGAGACATCCAAGGGCAAATGATACAGCGTTGGTCATGAAGATAACATTAGGGTACGTGCTGGTGACCCAAATATTTCTCTTTGCCATGAGGTGGCCATCAGGCAGCGGGAGACCAAGAACGTTGAACAAAATATGATGCACAGCTTCATATCTGAAAGAAGAATGCGGTGAAAATATAACATTACCGTATGACAACCAGGCGAATCTTCAATAATCTGGAATAGTTTTCCCATGGTTTTTTTGTGAGCAAACACTTCGAGCCCCGATTGATGACGTTAATGAGTCACAAGTTGCAGATATACTGTGATATATCTCAAATATGGGTGCTGAAGACATAACACAATAAGCCAAACAAGCTTACCCCATTAGAGTTGTTGGAAGCATGACAAAGGGGAAAAGTCTCATTGGTTGTGTCCCAGCACTAAATAAACTGGTGAATGCCAAACTTTCAGAACCTGAAATACACGGAAGAATCCACCTCTTTAGTTCACTTTTCAAAGGAAGAAGCAAAAGATGATTGGGATGAGCAACTCTGAAGTGATAAGGCAAGAAATTATATCGTACCTGACAAAATGACAGGCACCAGCCGGCATCCAAAAACCACTCTGTGGTGCCTGACAGACCCTTATTTTCACGTTTCTAATGTCTTAAATCATTTTTATATCTGTGACAAAATTTTACCTTGTTTTGACATCTGTGCAAGTTGCCATGACAGCAATAAGAGGAATTGAGAAGACATGACACCAGGAATAAGGGGAGCATAGAACCTCACAATCTGAAACGAGAGATATGGGACAAGTGTGAGTGAAGTGAAAGGGGATGAACACAGTGAATAGCATGTTTCCGAGAAATCATGCCAGGAAAGAAACCAAAATGGATATGAATCAAACGAGCCCATTAAGGACACCCAGTTCAGTCCAAAAAAGAAAATACGAGGCCAACAGTGACATAAATAGGCCTGTGTCCCAAACCACTTCCAATGATTTCAGAACAGATTGTATTGGATGGGTTTAGGATTAATGAAAGTTCCACCTCTGGCCATTTCAAACACAGTCATTGGACACTCAATATGGACATTCAATGACCAAATCAATCATTACTAATTATATGACAGAGCATCAAAGTTTTATTACATTTTGACACTATTAGGAATCCCTCAGGCAGAACAGATTATATGGAGATACGACACCGGAGCTGAAGAGTGAAGATCATTTTTGCCCTTGATGGCCTGGGACTGAGACTTCCTGACAACCCGTTCTGTGGATACGGCAAACTTTGGAGAGAAGGTATGTACACTCTGAAGATGATACATTGAAACCTCCCTTAGCGACCACCTCTATCAAGAGGACACCTCTCTATTAAGGACACTAATGTTAAGTCTCATATTGGCCAACATTTCTATTCATTATGACCTCTCAGTCATCAGGACACCTGTCAATTCAGGACAGCATTTGTCAATTCAAATGGTGTCCTTCAAATAGACACATTAGGCACTGATCTTCTCCATGAAGGATGCCCATAGGGCCGATAACTGCTGTCCTTTAAATTGAGAGGTGTTTAGGTTAGGGAGGTCAAAATGAATAGGACCAATCATTTTGGGCCAGAACTTGGGTATCTTGATAAAGAGCACTGTGAAGCTGAGTTTGGAGGAACAACCCCGCCTGACACCAATGAGACATAGGTTCAACCCAGTCAGGCGTACAGCCTGGTACGGATGGCGATCTCTCTGAAGATTGTAGGTTTTCTGTAGGGATGCCATCCTGAGAATCTCAGGTCATTTACGGTCATCTGAACCAAGCGTGAGAAGGGGAGCCGGTTGTGAAGATCACCCAGTATCATTTGATGAGTCGCTATGGCGCCCTTAGTTAGCACTTGCACTCATGAAGCAATATTTGAGACAAATCTAATGCAGCAGCTCCCACCGCTTGCTGTGATTTCACAGGGGCGGATCCAGGATTTGGGAAAAGAGGGGGCACCCTGTGTTACTAAACATTGAAATCTGTGGTGAATTTCAAAGATTTGCTCCAAATTCTATAATTTCACAGTCGATTTAACAGATTTGTTGGCCACAAGGGGGGGGCACGTGCCCCCGTGTGCCGCCCTTGGATCCGTGCCTGTTTCATTTTAGGAAATCCAGGCTTTGCTCACTTACAAATTATGGCAGAAGAAGTGAGAATTTTCGATGCTGAAGATGCCACACTGAACAACCACAACAAACTAAGCATACTAGTAATCAAAAATTCTTCTTTTTCATCACAAAAACAGTCCAAATTCCTAAATACATAACCCTGGGCAGTGAGACATGCAGTTCACACTGCTAACACCATTTCGAGCTAAATCGTGGACAATCTTGTCTGTATTTGCTTTACATGAAGTTTCTTAATATTTGGTAAACAAGATACCATAAGACGAGCGTGAGACTGTTGATATAAGGATGACAGATCAAAAAGAAGATAGACGCCGGAAGCCACTTGTTATTCAGATGTAATACAGCAAAAAACATCTTCTATGTATCTAACCTAGTTGATCGTCTTCCACAGTATGGCAGTGTGACTTGATATGATGGAATTATTCAATCAATCATGAAGTGAGAACATCTTTGCTAGTAGTCGCACAGCTCAGTCACCAGGCTACAGAGATTCGCATATTGTCCCTGCGGACATTAAGATTAACTTGCATTATCACCCCCTGCCCCTGTGGTCAAACTCTCACGTATTCTTTTGACGGAGGTTCAACTAAAGTACGTTTAGACCCCGATGGGCATATGTCAGTGAAACCCTTAGTAACCGGACAACAATGAATTTAGGGTTTAGTCTAAACGGTCCAACGCACATTGTTTTCTAACCAGCTGAACCTTGGTTCGAAATAGAACATGCAACTAGTCCTTGATTCGAAATTGAACACAGTCAAAATTATGGTGCAGGGGATTGGCTGGAATGTCCTGTCAATAAAATGCATTTCAATAGCCAGACTTCACCAACAATACCAAGGACTGACAACCAAAGGGTCCTCCCATTGGGGTCCAGATGATTTTAACGTACTTTAAGTGTAAATAACAAGACAAGTATGGCCACGGTGGGACTTAGGGCCGATTTTATAAACGATGGCTAAGATAACCATCGGGTTTCATCACCCCATAGTTGACAAACTGTTTGCTAACCGAAATAAATTTGTCGATTTTATGAATCGTTGATAGCCAAACATTCTAAAAGTAAAAATGTTTACTTTGATTAATTAGCGGTTTTCAGAACAGCCGATGGTTAAACCGATGTTTATCTTAGCTATCGTTTATAAAATCGGCCCTTAATTTCGGAAATGAAATCCCAACACGTGTGTCACATCCAAGGTAGAAGGACAAAGGACGACAAGATCAGTGGCAGAATCCCATCCCCAAATCCATAAGCTTCAAATCCAATGACACAGTCCTTTTACATTGAGATGGCTAATAGCATGAAATTATGAAAAAAGATTTTAAAGAATAATACTTCTGGACAAATTTATGATTACTTGTGTGGATTAATACCAGGATTTATGACAACACAAATACTTTTAGAGGAGATTATTACTAATCGCACAATGTGAGCTCGGGTAAACACGCTGCCAGGAGCAGGGATTTAGGACAAGATTGGTCATGAATAATTCTGCAAGTCCCCTCGACAAGTGTTGGAAATAACTGGGTTGACAACCCCAAACAGGCTGTGGGAAAAGGGAGTGAGCGGAGCAGGTAAACTGTCCTAGAATTGGTCTTGAGTATCTCTGGAGACATGTGGGGACATTAGTACTGGAGCTAACTGAGTGGGTGAATTTCCAATGATTGGAATAATTGTTCTTTCATTCACCACTCATGAATAGAGTTCTAGTAAAACTATTAAGTGAGCATCAAGCATGACTCGTCACAGCATGTGATTAGTGTTCGACAGTGAAGCCAGGTAAGGAAAAATACATGTTATCCAACATTTAAATTCAGGCCTTGTTAGATCAGGTTGAATTGATTAGCCCATAAACTTGTGGAAAACACATTCCCAGCAACTAGTTTTTGTCTTTTGCGCTGAATTCACCATTGGGACAGGTGGATTTTACATTGCTTTCACACCGGTGTGGTGAGACTTGCATGTGAAAATGAGAGGAAGGGCCAAAGCTGGTAAGTCTAAAGGCCTGAACACACTGTCGCGTTTTGCCGCCGCGGTTTCATCACTCCCCGACAAATCCTTTGTTATTTTCTAGGTCCGCTGCCTTTTAACAAAGCATTTTCTGCCGGTGCGTTTTCCCGCTGCGCGAAAACGCGTCAGTGGGTTCAGGCCTTAACTGTCTATAACCTTGAGTCGTCACTGTACCTTATAATTTCATGGACAGGCAAAAATAAGTCACAGTTATCATCCCTCCTCAAATTGGGTTGGATGGGGAGGGGTCTGCAGAACAGCCCATTTCACACTTGTTAAACACCGATGGACCAGCAAGCTAGGAGACAGTATGGCCAAATTCACCTTTTACATTCAGTTACCAGCCACCTGCACATTGCTGATTATAAATAATCTATCTATCGTTCCATTAAATACTTTCCAATGCATGACTGTCATGAGGTGATAACCAAGTTCACAGATCAATAAATGATGTTTAGGTAGAATTCCAATCACAACATCGACCACCGACTGAAGAGACACATTTCATATTGATCACGCATACTCTAATACCATTATTTATGGGTTATAATTTCATGTTTTTTTGGGAAGGTCGTGATCATGAAAATAAAGTTCTATGCAAAAAGTATAGGAAAATAAAAAGGTGCCAATCATAATGATTTAAAAACATGCATTTGATAATGACTAATGAAGAGGGCAACTCGCTTTGATAGTGCGGGTTTTCACCCGGCACTGTAAACCTTGTCCATTTGAGCCAATACCGGTAGTCTGAAGTTGGTGCTCAGCTCAACTCAGTAAGGAAAGTCTCTGGGCCGTATGCACCAATGAAGATTATCTTGAACTCAGGTTGAGCCACAGCTTTTCAATTGTTCAGGTTTGCCAGGGCATGATGTGACAATGGAAAAGTTATGGCTCAACCTGAGTTCAAGATAATCTTCATTGGTGCATACGGCATTCTATGGTGCGATTCTCATGAAAAAGGTCAGGACCAACATTGGAGGACAGGCTTCAATGACTCATAATCAGCCATGTCAGCTGAAATTACCCTATGTCAGCAGAAATTACCCTCTGAAGTACATGGTCAACATGAATCACAGCAAGAACACCATCATATTGCTGGATATTATTTATTGAAAGAACATCAGCAGTCGGTAATGAAAAGATTGACGGTAGGAGGGAGTGTGTCAGACTGCTTTGATTGGTTTCTATCGCCGTCAGCATCAACAAACAAAGCTAATGAAACGGTAAAAAGAAGTTAATCGGGTTCCATGTAGAGGGCTGTCATATTTTTATTTGAACTGGATGCTTGCTGCTGTAGGATGTCATGAGTGACATCGTCACAACTGCAAGAGTCATGGAGTCAGTATCAGTGAAAATCTTCATGTACCGGGTATATGTACATGTCATTCAGGTGAGCATGCAGAGTAATATTCTTTCCAAGACTGATACTCATTTCGAATTCAAGAAATACAGATCAGCCCACTTCTCACAGCATATAATGACAAATCTTCGCTATGGATCTAAGAACATGGCCTAACAAAAATCATAATGGAACCATTTATCGTAGGGGCAGATGATTACCTTTTATGCGACACAAAACATGCTATTTAGGCTCTGATTAAACACCAAATAAGACAGGCCAAATCGAACCTGTAAATGATATGGTTAGGACTGGCATTGACAATTCCTGTGACGGTTCACAGATTTCACTAATTGAGAAAAATCAATGAGGTGGACACGATGACGTGGGGCGTGAAAAATAAACGGCTTTTCCATGCGGATGAGTTCCTTATGAGAACTCGCTTGTAGCGATTGTGTGAAACAATGCTGTAGGTAACACACAGCTGCATTTGTGCCATTCACAGTTGAGTTAATATCTGTGTATATGACAAGTTATTCCACTGAACCCAACTGATTGCCTGGATGACTATCAGTTCATAACAACACTCTCAAGAATAAGGATTGGGAATTTCAGGGATCTATCTTCAGTTTTTCTCTTTATCAAATAATGGCAGTCATGAACGTGCGTCCTTTAGGTAAGCAGATTCTCCACATATACTACTCAAAAAAAGTTAAGGACCACTTTTCTTATTGTTATTACTCATAATTCTCTTTCAGACGTTCCTTCAAAACACATTATGCAACAACTGAAACCTACCACATATGTAATTCATCACAGTGTGTTTGTAATTCAGGACAGTTACATCACACCAGTTTCAGCTGTAAAAACTGTCATATGAAAAAGTTGTGCACAAATTAACAAGTGGTCCTTAACATTTTTTGAGTAGTGTGTTAAGATGTATCATGATATTTTCCTTGACAACAAATGAAATCGTCCATCTGTTTTTAGTGATGGTCACATTCATATCACTTTTTTCACCTTCTTCATCAGTTTCAGAGCAGTACGCTGCCACACAGAGCTTTGCAGCAATGAAAACTTCATACAAAACAAGGGCAAAACAAACATCAGGACTTAATTATGAACTTTACCCATCACATATATTTTCAGGATTCCTTGAGATGCTCACCAACATGAAGATCAAGGAGGAGGACGAGGGTGGCCAGAACTGGGCAAAATCCTCCTCCCCAAGTGGACAAGCTTCTCCTAAGCTACAGAAGCCACAGAAACAGTGCTCTCCAGTAAGTGAAGTTCAGATGCATCCTCCCATAGCAGGGCTTTGGTCTCGCTCCTCTTCATAAACTCATACACAAAAATGAGAGTGGATGAGAAGGAGCAAGGTAAAAACCCCTGCTGTGGGAGGATGGTTCAGATGTTGTATTTCTATAAACAACTCACAGAAAGAATTCAAAACATGAGATGGTATGCAAAACCTGTGGATTAAGTGATGTCAAGCTGGATTTGCCGTTATATAAAAATAATAGAAATCAGACTGCTGATGCTGCCAGTATTCATAATCATGTGACTCTTTTCTTTCTAGAATGAGCGCCATATCAAAATAGAAGTGAAGGGCATAAGCATGAATGGAGATGACAAGGTAGAGAATAATCTGCCTGACTCCAAGCATGAGGAGATCGTCAAATGGTCCAAGTCCATCCCACAGACAATTGATGTAGAAAAGAAAATGAAATCATCACCTACTGGTGGTCACAATGTCAAACTGTTCTTTCTCTCAAGTGAGGGGCAGTTATTTGATGGCGGGACATCGAACTTGGGTGCACAAGGTCTGAAGACATCAATGCCAGGGTCACGAAATTGTAAAAGTGCCAATCCTAGGTTGACGAGGGGACCAGCTAGTGCTTCAGTTACTCGTGGTGCATCTGCAAGGCCAGCATCGCAGAGACGGCCGCACTGGAGTTCAGATGCAAAAGCTCGAACACCAGGGATGGATTTTGGGAAACCTATTAATGATATGCATTATGTAACACATGATTTAGTGGACTCCTCGCTGTATTATACCGGGGAGAGAAAAAATGCTGAAAAGCCTAGACAGACAGGAAAATTTAACAGGGCCCAGGCCAAGAATGCTTGGGAGAGAACACCCTCAGACTCACCAGAAAAAGAACCGAATGATAATCACGTTCAACACACCTTACAAAGTAATTCACCAAGTCTGCTACGAAGCATGAGGCAGTCTCGTGGCTCAGGAGTGATACGGCCTTGGACAACCTCAACCAGGATAGGTGATCATGCCGAGTGTACACGTTCCCTATCCAATGCCTTATTGAACGTGCTAACCATCGATGATTGTCAGTTACGACACATGTATCGTGAACGAAGAAGACTAAGCAGTCCTCGTGCGAGAGGGCGAATGGGTATCTCTCATTCAAGGATTGGTAATGGCAGTCGGCCTCAGAGCTCAAGAACTGAGAGTGGTATATATGATCTCCGATCTGTTTCTAGTGCTACTTCTGAACGCCGCAGGAATGGAAATGTTCGTTCAGTGGAGGAAGAGTTAGCTGATCATTTATTGGGCAATTCAAAAGATGATCTTAACCTTCCTCCCGAGTTGTTACTTTTGTTAGAAGAGCATGTGGAATATCCAAGTGATGCAGTGCGGAAAGGGTTTGAGGTTTTGCTCAACAAAGACGTCATGAACAACACCAGTAGGAAAGGGCTATATAAACATGAAAAGTCGTGTAAACCATTGGTAGACTCAGGTAAAGGTGGGACAGCTTTGTTCAAACGCATGAAAGCCATGCTGAGATATCAAATGTTAGTGGATCAATCCTTGCCATCTCGGCTACGTATGAATAAAGCCCTACAGATGCATCTAGGAGAAAGATACCCGGAATCCTTCCAGGAAAGTGACATGGGCAGGTTAGAGAACTCAACAGAAGTAACAGATGCTCTGGACGGATTCTGAGCCTGCTAAGTCTGTATATAGGGGATCAACCACGACAAAACTGTGCCAAACTTCCACCAATAGTACCGTTGTTATGTAGTGTTACAGAACGACATGTATATGCGAGGAAATGACCATTGTACATTGTATATTTATTGAAATTGACACAATCTGTGTGGGTATGCTGCCGGTAGCATATTTGATGCTTCACTAACACCAAGTACAGCTGCTGAAGTTGTAAAATTGTGAATGAAATGAAAACAAAAAGTCGGTCTTTGATAGTTTTTCTTTAATTTCAGTACCTCTTGCTTGCTAACAGACTGCCTTGAAAGTGTGTGATGTGTGCAGTCAAAACACCACACACTGCAGGCTTTGTGAAGATTGGATTGTTTCATATTCCTTCACCGAAAGCTGACATAAGCCTGTTCTTACCTGTCCAAAGATTTCTCGAAAAGATATTGAAGCCTCAATCTTGTACTGGCAGTTTGGATCGAGATATAGATGAAGCTGGGCCAAGGTAGGATAACCTTGAGGCATCCCTGATTGGAACTTCATTGTCAAGTGAGAGGGCTCGGAGGCGCTGGAAAATAGTTGAGAAGGCACATATGAGCATTGTAACGCTGTCTAGTGTCATTTATTTCTTGCCTGTTGGTGACGATTTATGATTTTGATGGCTGCCACTATCTGAGAAATTTTCCACAGAAACCAAGATGAATAGTAAAGAATCTCACCTTATATTAGCACTTGTGTCCTCATTAGCCCATGGTACATGCAAAGTCATTGTACCGGTGCGATATTTGCCTGAAAATAAAGTTTCCTGGTAAAAAAGCAGACGAGTACTGAGCAACTTGACAGAGTGTAAACAACTGCTTATTTGCAAAGCAAGCACTCTATGATAGAGTGCTTGCTTGCAAATAAGCAGTTGTCGCACACTCATCCAAATGGTTGGAGTGTGGTGTCTTTCAGCACACTGCTGCTGATCTAGGGGACAGATGGCTCTCTTACCTTCACATTTCAATGGAGTCACATGGACCTTATACGCCTGCCGAACAGATTCAAGCCATGGTACGGAGAGATTGTAGAACACGGCGCCTGGCTCAGTTTGACCTATGATTGTGTTCCTCTCCAAAGTAGTTCGAGGGAAATCGCCAAAAAATGCAGGGACAGTGAGGTTGAAATGTCGCTGGGGTTCATCATAAGTCTCCACCATCAGCTGAACCTACAGTGAGAGATGAACACAAATGAACCAGAAGTAGACACATTTATACAGCAAATCATCATCATCATCATCACTTGTTTCGGCTTTGATAGCCCGATTGGACTGTAAGCCACTGCTTTTTTAATATCATTGTGAACGAAGAGAGTAAAAGGCAAGGTAATGAACACACATACATGTATAGAGCAAAATACATAAGAACATTGTGAGTAAAAAGCATTATAATGAATGTACATTTATACAGCAGAATAACAACATTTTGAATGTAGAAAGTAGAAGGCATGATGACCAATATGCATTTATACAACAAATAAACAACATTGTGAGTACAGGGAGCAAAATGGATGGTAATGAATCAACATGCAGCAAAATAACATTTTGAATGAGAAGAGTAAAAGGCATGGTGATGGACATGCATTTTTCACAGCAATAGGCCTATCTCAAGAAAGTGAATAAAAGACAGGAACAAATGGGAATGAATATACATGTACATGTACATGTAGGTATATTTATTCTGCTAAAATAACCACATTGGGAAAGCAAAGGCAAGGAAGTGAATACACATTCTGACAGCAAGATTGAAAGTAGAGAATGAAGAGAGTTACAGTTTGTATCTGAATAGTGATACAGCCAACATGGTCTCACCTCAGTCTGCTTGTTCAGCATGAAAACAACATGTGTGAGATCTTTAAGTTGTTCTGGTGACAGGTGGATGGCCTTTCTTCCAAGTTCCCGAGGGGAGATCACGTGTCCTAACTGGGAAAAATTGATCACAGACGAACTGGAAAGGAAACATGAATCACTTAGACTGCATTGATGACGAAGAGAGAATTCCAATTTGGACAAGTTATTCTGTTGAAGGATTGTTCAGTTCTCCACCACTATTAGGTCAGACTATGGCAACGCATGATGAAAGTCAAAACCCTACAAATGACATTGCAGAATGCTTTTTACGGATATTGCCATTAATGTTGAATTCTCCTGTCTCTGAACTACGTAATTTGAACCCACCATTTGCTTCCATCGACTGCTTTGCATCCACCAACCCAGTCGTCAGTCTCCTGAAGAAAGGAACATTTCGAATAATTCAAACTGCATGATTAGACCTGATGAACCCACTGTAAGCAAAAAATCTAGTTGATCTGGAAGATATGGTGCCGCCATGATTCAACTGTGAACTTCTCCAAGGGACAGTTTCAAGGAGGAAACCTCAGGTTTGATGGAATGCCCTCCATTCTACTTCAAGAACTGGGATGGGACATTATATGCACAGATAAAAGTGAGGTTTTGAATACTCACAGCATCAGTAACAGCAGCCAAATACTTCCCAGCAGCTACTGGAACAGCAATGTAGGTCGTCGTAGGAATCTGAAGAGTAGATAAAGAAGTATCACAGACTTGACTTATATGATTACTGGTATTAAACCCTTTTACTGCTGCCAGGGTATAATTTAGACTGATAATAGATGTAACTAAACCATGACCACTTGCAGCACTGCCCAGTCGGGATAAAAAGTCAAGTAGTTTCCTAATTGGATTATTTTGATTCAGTTCAGATTGTTTGAAATCCAACGAACCCTTTTCTGTAAAACCCAAGAGCTCTCTGATCTTTCCTCCCAGTTCACTTGTTCTTTCAGTTTCAGTGTCTCCTCAAAGTGTCTTTTGAACTTCTTGGTACCAGGATGCCGGACAAAATGATGCTGGAAAACACTCATTTTCAGCTCGGGGTCCTCCGATATCTGGAAATGAATAATTCGTTTGATTATCAGTACTATGCCTGGGTGTGTGGCATCCTACCCTTTTTAGATTTTCCCCATTTCATCTGTTTTTTTTTCACCAGAATTTATTAGAATACATTTTGAAAATTTAAATGATAAGAGGGAATGGCATATTTTACCTGCTGTGTAGCTGGATCAACTATATCCATGACGGCCCTCACTGATGCCAGCACAAATTGTTTGCACCTGAAAGAGAAATAGAATATTGCCCACATCACACCTTGTTCCTGAACTAGGCCATGGGATACCAAATCGTTTATAGCTAAAAGAGAAGTTTCTTACATCAGATGTGCAGCCTTATTCAACATGAACTTACCAGACAATGCATTTATGATCGGTAGCAACCCAAGTCTTCGGTACAGACATCGTCTGGAAATGTAAAGTAGAGTTGAGATGGGATCACCCAGCCATGAAAATTCATGTTCACAACTGGAGCAAGGATTGCAAGAAAACTGATCATGTCGCAATTAACTAAATTTGCTCAGAATATCTTGGGCTAGACATATGATTACATGTAATGCGAAGTAGTATAGGCTGACTTAAGGTCATGAACAACAGGCGTGCCGTGGAATGTCTCAATACAGGCAACTCTCAGCTCTGCCAGGAGAGCTCTCTGTAAGGACACCAAAGGTAGGTCCTGAAGTAGAGATTTCATTTCACTAAGTTCTAAGGACACAACTCAATGCAGATCACTTACATTAGAACTGATACCTCTGGTACCAACAACCACCTGAAAATTGACATGTGTATGTTTAACAAATGGAATGGAATATGGTTTGTATATAATGGTGAACAGGGCCTACATGTAGTATGGCACTGCATATGCCAAACGCGACTAATCTATCTTCGGCACAATGGACTTAATCAAAGCTACATTTTGTAAAATGAGAGATGTGAAGCTATCTGATGAAGTCTAATAAGAATAGGGTAAAGCATCCTTGAACTTACATTATCGACTGCAGTGAGACCACTCCTGACTAGCAAATCCCTGTACCCACCACCAGTTGAAGCAACAGTAACATGGCTAACGGTGGTGTTAGCATGGTNTTGAGCAAACTTCCACTTATTCCAGAGAGTTCCTGTGAAGGATAAATGACAAAGTTTTAGCCAGGCAGAAATGTCTTCCAGTACCGCTAACTGACATATACTGTGCTGTTTGACTTTGATTTACTCGTACAATGTAATACAGTAATAGAGCTGTAGTCTATTACCGGTACTCTCCTCAACTTTAGGGTTTACAGCGATTTGTGAGAAGATGAAATATCATACCTCGTCAAAGTCAACACTAAAATAGTTGAAATGGAATGTTGCCATTGTATCACGACTCCTCCAAAGTGAGACAGAGCCAAGGGAGCGAACTGAAAGAGAAGGTTTCAATGCAAAATTTCTTGGTGAGACACTATTGCTACGTTCACACACAATACAGATTTAAACCGAATTCCGAAGTGCGCATTCCAGAATTCGGTTTAGTCAGTGCGCATTAAAAACCGTCAGTTCACACTAGCGTTACAATCCGATTCAGACCACAATCCGAACTAAACTGCGCCATCTATGAACAGCAATATTAACTAAAGGGCAAACAGGTAACCACTGACCCAACTTCGTTGATTCGGATTAAACTGTTCAGACTACAAAGTTATTGCGGATTAGGTGGTGCGTACTAGCTAGCACGGATTAACAACCGTACTTGTTAGTGCGGATCTAATCCGAACTAAAGGGTTTCTAGTGTGACCTCTTATTCCGAATCAAGGCGTTAGTACGGTTTAAGTCCGGATTAAACTGCTAGTGTGAACGCAGCTTATTTTGGATGGATCGATTCTTCATCAAAACCACAAGAGCTTACACAGGCAGCAGTGGTTTTCTCACAGCTACTATGTTTTGGGTGTCTTCGAAACTTTGTTGGCAGACTGGCGTATTATCACATCTTGTGTATTCAGCATGAGATGATAATACTCACCCTGTTTATAGCTTCCTGCATTTCCAGGAATGAAAAGAACTGGAATACCATGAAGATCAAATGTGCTGGAAATCCAAAATGACAGTGTACCGTTATCCTGACCTACTTTTTTATTTCATGCAAATTATTTCATGGTAGAATACAAACAGAAGTGATGAAAAGCAAATTGGGATCCTATCACGGTGAAGAGTCATCATCAAATTCATGATGTGTATTTTTTTACTGCAAGATAACCACATTCCTTACCCCTTATTACCAGAATAGTCCCTGAAAGAAACAAGAAATTTAAGTCAGTTAGAGGTGCTATTTTCTGTGAGTGTAAATTGATAGGCCTAATACTAATAGGTAACTGAAATGCATCAATTGCCAGTGCTGAAACTTGGAAAAAACAAAGTAGCAGAATTCCGTTAATTCATGTGCAGTGCAGTCAGTGACATATCACTAATAGTAATATGCCAGTCTCTTTCATAATCCTTTCCATTGCAAAGGTCAGAATTTGCATCAATTTGATTTTGCTAATGATTGATGAAAATATGAAATTGACTGGCAGAACTGATGAATCAATTACTCCGGTACTTAAACATGATTGGTGACTCATGTAATTGGTGAGTTACAAAACGGTGTTACAAAACCTACTCTCAATCTCATGACATGCATAAGACTGAGGAACTGTCAAACTTTTTTAGATCATATTGTAAGCCTGAATGAATATGAAACCATGAATGTCTGTGAAGACCTATATTTAATCTGACACAACTAATACATGTATCTAATGAGGTACTAAAAGACATTAACTCTTTTGCCAACAAAATGCAGGATTTCTAAAATCACCAGACTTAATGTAACTTTTGTCTAGGCCTATTGAACTCTACGGTGGCCCATAGAGCTCATTGATGAAAAATATTTACATTTGCAATTTTTTTTTCAATTCGATAATTTTTTTCTTGGGGTTTGTAAAATTTTCAGAAGTTCCCACCGCGGTGATAATGTTTCCACCGCGGTGGAAACATTCCCACCGCGGTGGAAATCATTTTCACCGCGGTGAGAATGTTTCCACCGCGGTGAGAATGTTTCCACCGCGGTGGAAATGTTTTCACCGCGGTGGGAAGTTCTCACCGCGGTGAAAACGTTTCCACCGCGGTGGAAACATTCCCACCGCGGTGGAAATCATTTTCACCGCGGTG
>NMRB01004528.1:0-35808 GCA_002633025.1 Notospermus geniculatus
GATTGGGGTCGAAAATTTGCGAAATATGCGGAGACGACTTTCCGATTTACTATTTTTTCTTGTAACGATGTGAAAAAAATATTGCCGTGAAGGCATTCCACTTACCAGGAAATACCAACGACAAGAGTTCGGACAAGGTATTTTTTGCCCCTGAAAAGGTCGATGTATGTATACCGTTTACTTTTCTTCATCTCTTCTTGTTCTGCTGATGCTATTTTCTGGAGCAGGTCAACATCGGGACACTTTGTCTTGTTGAAACGGGCAAATATCTTCAGCCAGTACATGGCTTCATTGAAGCGACCTTTTTGAATTGACCAACGGGCACTCTCTGGCATCAGGCTAAAATAGGAAATCAAGGATGGATTTTAAAGGTGCTCTAGTTCGAATTGTAAACATTACGGCGTGCCACCTATTGTCAACAACTGGTACTAACAAATCAGATAAATCGAATTAAATCTCGCCTTCCACAACTTTTTGTTTGTTTTTGAGCGTAAAATCATAAATATATTTCAGTCACAAGAATATTTATCAAGATAGATATAAAAATAGATAACATTAATGTTTTGGTATACGCGGTGCTGCCACCTGTCCGAAGAAAAATTACTATTATAATCAACCATGTAAATAAACAAACCAGAATGTTTACAAATCGAACTAAAGCACCTTTAAGTAGGCCGAGCCTGCGAATACCTCAGTCACATTTCCACCGATTCTGCCAAGGATGTGTTTCCGACGCCCGAACGGACTAAAAAAGGGGGAAATGACGGGTTGCCGGCCGGTGGCCCGAGGACATCTATGGGTGTCCTGAGATATGACTTGGAGTTATTTTCTTATTTTTCCTGAGTCGCGGCTGCAACCCAGATCGCTAGGGGATCCTTCATAATCCTTGGCACGCCCGTCAGTCTCCCACCAACCCCCGTCAGCCCCTCACCAGACACCGAATAGATCGGACGATTTTTGGTCGTCACCCGGGGGCCCAGATATCCTCCAGGCACTAGTCAAGTCCAACAGGTATCCCACCAGCCACCCACGGGTGCGCGATCGAGTCCCCTTGGATGTCCGACACGTCTACATTTAAATCAGCCGACTGCCGGACGGACAGCTGGCCGATACCCGCTGGGACATCGGTGGGGGACTGGACGGTATCGGCCAATCATTTTTCAACCCGTCGGAACAAAATCTGACAGACACCGGCCGATTACTGGCCAGCGAAGTTGCGAAGGCTTCATGAATATGGCCCCTGGTCTCCTTGACCTTAAGCCTGCCGCACACTGGAGCTATCTGCTGAGCAAAAAGTCATTCGAGACCGTTTGCTCAGCAGACAGCTCACCGAAAAATACGCGCACACGCGAGCTTTGTGCATCGCGAGGCAAATCACTCACCGAAATTACGCGAGCTATCTTCTGAGCAAAAAGTCTCGAATGACGTTTTGCTCAGCAGATAGATACAAAATCACAGTTGTAAAGCGTGCCGCACACTGGAGCTATCTGCTGAGTAAAAAGTCATTCGAGACCGTTTGCTCAGCAGTTAACTCACCGAAAAATACGCGCACACGCGAGCTTTCTGCCTCGCGAGGTAGAAAACTCACTGAAAATACGGGCACACGCGAGCAATCTGCTGAGCAAACAGTCTCGACTGACTTTTTGCTCAGCAGATAGCTCCAGTGTGCGGCTTTACAACTGCGATTTCGCATCATTGATTTTCCATTGTTTCTCGTGACCAAAATCTTGTCTTGCGATGAGTTCTACTTACAAGAAGGCCACGGGAAGAAATGGCAAGCAAAACAAACCACAAGCAACGGCAAGATGTCGCCACTCTCGTATAGCGAAAGCGAGTCCAATGACCACAAACCCTCCTAATCGCCACCCAAACCTGATGCTGACAAGGACACGCCACTTTGATCCGACGTATTCCGAGGGGAGCACACAGGCGATGCAGCATATGCTACCTGAAATAGATAGACAATGGGCCATATGCATAAAAATGAAGCATTTACTTCTAGCAAAAGCAAAAAGTAAAAGCAGTTGCTTGAAGCCAAAAGTAAAAGTAAAAGCAATTACTTGGTTTCATATGCATAATCTTTTACTTCTACTTCAAAGCAAATGCTCATACTTGACAAGCATTTGCTTGTTTACCAAAGGTTCTACAGTTGGAGAATTGCTCAGTATTATGCATATACCGGTATGAATTCTAGCATTTGCTAGAAAGGAAGAAGTAAATAGTAACAGCTTTTTCTATTAGCAACTGCTTTTTTAGCAAAAGCATTTACTTTGGGTTTTATGCATACTGATGGAAGTAATTGCTTCAATTTTCAAGTAAAAAGCATTTGCTTTTCTTTATGCATATGGACCATTGGGCCGTATGCATAAAAATGAAGCATTTACTTCTAGCAAAAGAAAAAAGTAACAGCAGTTCCTTGAAGGCAAAAGTACATGTTCAAGTAAAAGCAATCACTTGGTTTCATATAATCTTTTACTTCTACTTCAAAGCAAATGCTTATACTTGACAAACATTTGCTTGTTTACCAAAGGTTCTACAGTTGGAGCAATTGCTCATTATTATGCATATGAATTCTAGCATTTGCTAGAAAGAAACAAGTAAATAGTAATTGCTTTTTCTAATAGCAATTGCTTTTTAGCAAAAGCATTTACTTTGGGTTTTATACATACGAATGGAAGTAATTGCTTCAATATTCAAGTAAAAAGCATTTGCTTTTTTTATGCATATGGACCAATCAAGAAAAGGGGCTCAGCTCTTACCTGCAGCCATGGCTCCAAATACCCTGACGACAATGTAAAAAGGGTAATTGGGCATGAGACCTAGACAGCTATGGAGAAGCATGATGAAACCCCAAGAGATGAGGATGACCTTCCGTCTCCCAAAGAGGTCTGCAAGCTGCCCTGCTGCGATGGTGCCAATGCCCATCCCCATGAGGAGAAGGCTGACGGTCATTTTTCCCATGTATTTCTTGTCGCATATCAAGTCCCACTGTAAACATGGTAAAGGTAAAGAATAAAGAGTATACAAATAAGGGAGTAAGAAATAAAAGTGGAAAATAAGAACTGGGAAATTTTGGCATTTTGCGCGAATTTTTCAATTTTTCAAATTGGAATAAATTTTTTTCCAATTTGAGAAAATATCGCCCGAAAAATCCGACAAAATATCATGTCATTTTAAGAAAATTTCTCAAAATGGGAAAAAATTTATACCAATTTGAGAAATCTAAAAATTCGCGCAAAATGCCAAAATTTCCCACTTCTTATTTTCCACTTTTTCTTGCTCACTTAAAGCGATGTGTCAGCCAAAAAATTTGATTGCGAAAGGGGACGAATCTTTGTTTACAAACACTCATTTCCTGCATTCTGATTGGCTGTGAGGGCAATGTTTACAAACACCATCCTTCTGTTTACAAAACGACTGTCGATTCGTTTTAAATGTACGAGTCCAGTCATATTCACGTTAACTAACGTTAGTTGTCATTAACTGTGTTAACTGATATCTTTTTGTCACACCCTGTCATGCAGTGCCAATGCATCTACCATTAAAAAGGTTGCGGTCCCATAGAAGAGTTGGAAGGAACGGTTATATACGGTGGCCCATAGAGCTCATTGATGAAAAATATTTACATTTGCAATTTTTTTTCAATTCGATAATTTTTCCTTGGGGGTTTGTAAAATTTTTGGAAGTAGGTGGTAATTAATTTTCACCGCGGTGGTAATTAATTTTCACCACGGTGGAAATATTTCCACCGAGGTGGAAATATTCTCACCGCGGTGGTAATATTCTCACCGCGGTGGGAACTTCCAAAAATTTTACAAACCCCCAAGAAAAAATTATCGAATTGAAAAAAATTGCAAATGTAAATATTTTTCATCAATGAGCTCTATGGGCCACCGTAGTTATAAATATTGAGCATTAGACAACCAGGAAAATTTGCTATTACATATGTTGGGACCAATTTTCTGCACCCCATTGGCTTGGAGATATTTTTAAAAAACAAAAAAACTGCTGTCCGTTAACCTTTTTCATGAGTGTACATGAAACAGGTGCAGAAAAACTAGCCTACTGCTGATGCGATTCAATTATTTCACTTGTAGAGAAACATAAACATGAGTATGTATTTCATTTCAATTTCAAAAGGATTGATATAAATAGGAGTGCATTTCATGTAGGTCGGGCGTCAGCCGTGTTTCAAAATGCAAAGTGCATCCGATCCTGTACATGTATGTACATGTAGGCCTACATGTGCATGTATCTGTACAATCATATAGGAATCAAACATAATGGGTCATATTCATAAAGGGTGTTTAGCCTAATCAGCGTACAAATCCTGCTTTACACAGGTTAAAGGCCTAGAAAACTAGAGTGGAACCTGCCACATTGAACACCTTGGTACTTTGAACAACTGCCTACTTAGAACACTTTTGAAATTCCCCGCCAGATCTACCAGTAAATTACATTGATCACTTGTCTACTGTGAACATGTAATTTCACACACTTGACACTAGATGGCGTTATCTTCTATAACACCACTAGCGCAGGTGCTAGGTTTCCATCTTGAAAGTAGTGCAGATTACTACATTTTGGTAAAGGTTTTTAACAATCGTGAACAGGCCAGCCGTGTCACCGCCAACCCAGTGGCATCTACGCTAGATGATACATGATGTTGAAAAGTGGTGCTGTTGGAAGTTATTTTTTTTGAAACTACCTAACCTTTCAGACCTGGGTACAAATATTGACTATATGATGGTACTACTTGATTTTGCAGTGATTGAGTGGTTTTCTTGGAATCGTGTCCCAATTGAGTGTGGAAGAAGATAGACAGAAAGAAGTAAAAATTTCCTACCTACCCAGTGATATCGAGATGGTCCCCACATTAATAATGTAGGGACCATTGGCACACGGATCCGATCCGTTTCCAGTCCGTTTGCCCCGAGTTTTCCGGATACGACAACGCTGAAGTCCATTTGATAGATTTTTTGCGGACCTGAATCGGACCAATTCCGTGTGCCAATGAACCTTGCTTTAGTCATCATCTCGACAAAATTTGGTCCGCCTGTTTTCTCTTACCTCTGTGACAATAGACGTATAATTTGCATCATACGTGATGTTCAGGCACCTTTCCCTCGGACAAACGTCAGTCCTGTTCAGGGGATCTTCGGTGACGATGGTGGCGTTATCATCAAGCACCGCACCACACGTCCACGACGGGATCTTGGTCTCCGCGAATATGAGGAAGTAAATCGAAATGGTGGCGCTCATCTCCTGGAGTATGCTAAATACCACTAATATCCATTGCATTAAACCGATTTGGCCTATTATATCAAGAATATCCTCGAATTTCGCTGTCATGTTTGGAGATCCTAAGCAATGGCGTGGAGACGTGTTTGGATACGATGCACCTGTCGCCTCGACAGCTAGGGCTAATTCACGTTGACTCGCATCGGCGGCTTGACTCCGAAATGAGAAAAATGATTTCAATTTATACGCCACTGGTTGTGCACTGTGAATGCAATTCGTCCACAGCTGTCAATGCATAAAAACAGTGACGACGGGCATAGCAAAGCTAGGTGCACACAGACGAATAACGCTCAGACGTAGCTGACACAACCTGTATTGTGTTGGTGGACAAGGGCAAAAAACGAAATGCAAAACGTGTTATCGCACCCTTAACCAATTATGTCAGAGAGTTATTTAACTTCGTTGGAGTGTTGAATAGAACCAGTTATCGTAGTCCTGAGTGGGCGTTGGAGGAAATTCAATAAAGCCTAGTTTAAGCCCCAGTCACATATCCACTCCGGGGCCCGTACGGCGAGTAAAAACAGACATTTTGGCCAACTTTTACGGTGCCCAGTTTGATCCAGCCTACTTTCCGCCTATCTATTGAGGCGATTTCGGCATGATTCATCTTAGATCCGAGTTTCAGTCTCTAAAATCCGCAGCAAGCCGCTGGGTGGGGAAAACCGTACGGGGCCCGGTGCATTTGATTGGCGCACGGATCCGGTCCGTTTTGAGTCCGTTTGCCCCTATTTTTGCGGATACGACAACGCAAAAGTCAATATGATCGATTTTTCCGGACCTGAGTCGGACAAAATCCGTGTGCCAATGAGCCCTGCATTAAGCTAGGCGCACATAGTGCGGCAAATCTCGATGCGGCAGGGGTGTTTTTAAAGTTGACTGACCCGAATAAATGACGAGTCGACAGCGTTGGGTCAGTCAACTTTAAAAACACCCCCACCGCATCGAGATTTGCCGCACATATGCGCCTAGCTTGAGGGTTGGTTCATACTCAGTCCGGATTTTACGCCGACTATGATCAATTTCAATGTGTGTGCACATTCACGTTTTGGAAACCTGCGATCAGTTTTATACGTTTGCCCGTCCGCGAGCAAGTATGAATTGGCCCTGAGCCTAGTTCATACTTCGACGCACGACCATCGCCGGCGACCGACGCGCGATTTTGCGATCGACGCCGACCCGGTCGCACGATTTGGTCGGCGTCCGATCGCGAGACTGTAATTACTTGAGTCATTTCATAACGCGTCGCCGTCGCTAAAGTACGCTGGAATATGAATCAACTCCGCGAAGTCGGCGTCCAGATTTTGATCGCGCGTGGGACGCCGACGGTCGTGCGTCGAAGTATGAACTAGGCTTAAAGCCGGTGACAGACTGGCGCGTACGCGACGCGTCGTGCTGGCGTTCCGCCAATCAGATTCTTCGGTAGGTGTTTCGGTCCGTGTTACCACCTTCCTGAATGGTGGAACGCCTTCTCGACGCGTTGCTTACGTGCCAGTCTGTCATCGTCTTAAGTCCGAGTGGNCCGCCAATCAGATTCTTCGGTAGGTGTTTCGGTCCGTGTTACCACCTTCCTGAATGGTGGAACGCCTTCTCGACGCGTTGCTTACGTGCCAGTCTGTCATCGTCTTAAGTCCGAGTGGTCCCTCCCCTGGCGGTGGAATCAGGAACCAACGTGATACGACTGGTGTCCTGTCCTGCCTATAAAAAGTCAGTGCATGGTAACTATAGGCTATTGACTGATACTTAGTCTCGCGTAACCAGCCCCTCGTTCATACTCAGAGGTCGTCAGACCAAGGGTCTGGCACAGAACGCAGTTCTCATTGTAATTGGGTCAGTGACCTTATTCCGATGATTCAAAATAAGGTCAGCTTCGCTGATTGGCTGTCACTACCATCATGGGTCTCAAAAGTTGGTGACGTAGGCTGCAGTTTTACTCGCATGCTGTATGCATTTGGCATTGATTGATTGTGCATGCATGCAGTGCAGTACAGTGTAGTTGTGTTCTACGTCATCGTCGGTAAATTGTCCGCCATGATGGTTTTACAAGTCAAAGTAACCATATGGACCAGACTCTAAAATTGGAAATTGCAAGAGTCTGGTGGCACGAGACTAACTGATATTGTGTCGAAACCTTAGCCGACAAAATGCTTCATGAAATGAATAGTGTACCCAAACCTCGTTTATAAACAAAACTCTCAAAAAAATGCTACCAGATAATTATTTCATATTCCAGCGACGTTTTGCGTTAAAACACAGGCAGGGGAAATTTCTTTATGGTCTTTGATTAGTTTATGGTAATGTATAAAGTTATTGCATCGAACGAAAATGCCCCATCGATTCAACAAATAACGCGATCAACATGAGGTCGGAGAGTGTGGCAGACTTTTCTCTTTTTGCACTCTCCTCTCTTTTTTATTTGTCATCAAAGTGATACTAATGTGCCAGTTCCCAAAACCCCCAGCTGCCGGGCATTGCAGGGAACATTTTTGTAGAAAGGCAGCACATTGGTACCAATAAAAAAAATTTAAATAAAAAAAGAAGAGTTTTTGCGATAATGCCCCAATCACACTGAGCTACTTCTCAGTACGTTCTTGAAAATTTTGCCGAACGGGCTCAAACTGTGTGCGAACGGAGTGGACGTAGTGGCAACTTTTTACAAACTTCATGGACGGGAAGGGTGCCCCAGAACATCGAGGCATTATTTGGCCAAGGGTTACACGTTCTAGCCCGTTTTACGATTTTTTTAGGACGAGGCAGGGCGTTTGGTGAGAACTACATGTACTTCAGTGTGACAGGCCCTTTATGCCCCCACCACACTGAGCTAGTTCTCAGAACGTTGTTGAAAATGTTGCCGAACGGGCTCAAACTGTGTGCGAACGGAGTGGACGTAGAGGGAACTTTTTACAGTCATGGACGGGCTCGGACGGGAAGGGTACTCAGGAACTTCGATGCATTGTTTGGCCAAGGTTACACGTTCTAGCCCGTTTCACGATTTTTTTAGGACGGGACTCGACGTTTTGAGAACTACTTCAGTGTGACAGTACCTTGTACCCCCATCACACTGAGCTAGTTCTCAGTACGTTCTTGAAAATTTTGCCGAACGGGCTCAAACTGTGTGCGAACGGAGTGGACGTAGTGGCAACGTTTTACAGTCTTTTTACGAACTTCGTGGATGGGAAGGGTGCTCCAGTACATCGAAGCATTATTTGGCCAAGGGTACACGTTCTAGCCCGTTTTACGATTTTTTTAGGACGGGGCAGGACGTTTTGAGAACGACTTCAGTGTGATGGGGGTATAAAGGGCCTGTCACACTGAAGTAGTTCTCAAAACGCCCTGCCCCGTCCTAAAAAAATCGTAAAACGGGCTAGAACCTGTAACCCTTGGCTAAATAATGCCTCGGCGTTCTAGAGCACCCTTCCCGTTCATGACGTTCGTAAAAAGACTGTAAAAAGTTGCCACTACGTCCACTCCGTTGGCAGGCAGTTTGAGCCCGTTCGGCAAAATTTTCAAGAACGTACTGAGAACTAGCTCAGTGTGATTGGGGGCATAACGGACGTGATAACCACTCCGCTACAGAGGGCTATATTAGTGAGGTTTCGCAAATCTGACGAAATACGAAATTGGACTTTATTTCCATGACGTAATGTATTTCAGGAGATGGTTAGTACATGTACCAGAAATAACGCCTGCTGCAAGAGCGTCTTTTAGCGTATGACGTTAGACCGATAGAGTTACAGTGTATTTTAAACTTTGAAATTTATCTTTCGTTTCCACTTCGTAGATACGAAGTGGGAATTTGAAAATTCATGACTCTTTCGGTCTTACATGATATGGTAAAAGACGCACTGGTAGCAGGGGCATTTTGTGCTACCAAATATCTCCTGAGATACATTACGTCATGGAAATGAAGTCCAATTTCGTATTTCTTACTTCGTGTTTCGTCAGATTTGCGAAACCTCACTATTGTTATGTTCGATTGGCGATGGTAGTCTATGTACGAAGTGTCACACGAGAGACAAATGGCGAGAGAAGCCACTACTCATCCCAAATGACATGGCAATCAAAGATAAATGAACAAGATAGGGAATTTTCCAATATTTGTTGGGGTCAGACGGTGTAATGTACGTGGAGGTTTATCACAAACTCAATAACTGCGTTCCCTCCGTACATGACCTTGTTTTTTACCCTTGTGTTGATTGCCAGTTAGGAAAGCTCTCCTGGTTTATCTGAACCAAAAACTTCATCGGATTAAGAAATCCTCGTTCAAAGGTATCGTTTCTGTGATTTTATGTCATGGGATTGGGTTTGGGTGGATAAATCATCAGTTTGATAGTGTGTACACTGGATGCCCTGAACCTCGTCCACACGAAGCAAGAGTCTGTCTAACGATAGTGCGATAAAGCCGAAGGGACTGGGGACGCGTTTGGCATCCTTGCTCGGAACCAGTTCTGGGTCGAACTGTTATTGACTATTGTTTATCAAAAAATTAATGGCCGCTCGGCGACAGTCATGGCGGACACTCTTGCGCGTTGGTCAGGACATGTTTTGACCCTGATTCAGTTCGGATTTGCGGCTACAAAAGACATGTTCGGGATCGGATGACAATGATACCATATTCATGGACCACCCCAACAAGGAGCATGCGATGAAGATGACACGTATTTGGTTGGACAGGATACTCGTAACTCTCTTTACCTATAGGTAAGTGGAGCTTCTACAATAGGGACCTTAAGAAATCAAACGATAAACGTTAAGCTTACCACATTATTTTTCATACTGCTAATTCACCAGATTTTATACTGCATTTTCGGTACAAAATAACGTTGTCGTAAAATTAACGTTTATCGTTTAATTTCTTAAACTCCCTAATAGCTGGCTTTGCAACCTTAGTTTCTTTCATATTTCAAGTTTCAAAGGGTCATGGTACGTTTTTGATTGCGTACGATGATCACCAACATCGATTCTTACTGATGTCACTGTAGGCCTACACCCTTGTACATGTACTGAAAATCTGGTTAATTTGCAGTATGGAAAATAACGTTGTCGTAAAGTTTACGTTTATCGTTTGATTTCTAAACCTCCCTTATATCATTACTTCATTGGTTACATTCACTATTTATAAACATGTATGTTTACATTATGTTATTTTGGACTTTTGGTATCAAAAGAATTTCTAGACGGGCATGCCACCAACAAATTAGGCCTACCCTAGAAAAAAAAAGACTGGACACAAAACAAAGTGTATAAACAATTATTTTCGTGGCCCGTGAAAATACCCGTCATACATTAAGCATATACTAGTACCCTACGCATTAAGCAGGCCTCACACGAGGGCGGTTCTGACGGCGGTTCAGCACGGTTTACGACACCGCCTAGACACTGTAAAGCTACGTTTAGCTGACACGCGGAATGCGGATTGCGGAACGCGGAAGCGGAAAATGCAATGCATTTTCGCATACAACATAATCGCTTCCGCCGGGGATTCCGCGTCCCTATACCGCATTCCGGATCCTGGTAAACACAGCTTTAGGGTGTTCGCCATTGACCGAGGCGCCTCGTGGAATAATTTTTTTCTGCAGAATAATTTCGACTATCCCATGGTTTCCAGGCAATATTTTCTTTATCATAAATCAACGTAAGCCAAGAGCAGCAAACGTCGTTCCAATGATGTCATCCATTCATCTGTAGCTTATCAATCCAATGTACAGTAATAACGTAAAGGAATCAACCATAAAGGTTTAACTCCGAACGATGAGCTTACTGATGGATACACTTCATGTGTTGCCACCAGATGTCTCTCACTACCTGCGGCTTTACGTAATAGGCAGGAGCTTCAACTTTTTTGTGGTGAAGGGGTACATGAATCTGTCAACTTGATGCCATGAATTCCATTTCTGAGGACAACAGAGCTATTTTCAGCACAAGTATAGTGTTCCAGTGTAGCAGTAAAAATTGTCCCCCTGTAAAAAGTGTCCACTTCTATTGTTGAATGACGGAATAAGCGGCATGCGTATAGAAACCAATTGTCAGAGATTAGAATGTAACAATAGGATCTTTTGTTCCTGGGACAGTTTTTCCTAGGACATTCTTTCCCTTCACACCTGAGTGCAAATCTGTTGGGGTTTAAAGGGATACTGTCCACATTTATAAAATGCTACATGTAAATTTGTAAGTTGAACCTTTATGGTTGATTCCTTTATGGTAATATTCATTCCTAGGGTATCCACTTATGCACTCTATTGTAATCATATTCTCCAACACTGGGGCGAAAGGCAAAACTACGGTATTGGAGAATGATGCAATCGCCGCCGTTGGCGCCGGCTGTCGACACAAAGTGGAAATATCTTGCCCCCTGATAAAGGAATTCATAGTTTTTGTCAGGATATAAGGGAGGTTTAGAAATCAAACAATAAATGTAATCTTTACGACAACGTTATTTTACATACTGCACATGAACCAGATTTTATATTGCATTTTCGGTACAAAAGTAACGTTGTCGTCAACGTTACGTTTATCGTTGATTTCTAAACCTCCCTATTAATATTTTTCAGGTTATGCGAATCTTATCGAATTGTCCAATTCCCTCACGATGCAAATGCACCCATCAGTCCTACACAACTTCACGAGGCACCCGTCCATTGTCGGTCACTGCCGGAGATGACCTCGACACAATTCCGGCTATGTAAGCGATTTCCGGATGTTACTGCCACAGCAATCAACGGAATTCACCTCGCGGCGGAGGAGTGTGGACATCAGTTCAGAACGGAACGATGGAACTGCTCAATTATGATAAATAATGGCTTACTTTCAAAATGGATGTATGCAACTGGTAAGAAAAGTTACTACAAAATGTATTGAATATTTTAAAGTCACACGTTCATGAGACGTCGATTCCAATCTCCAACGCAGAGGTCAGACGGTTTCACTTTACTGACTCTGCCTTCAAACGTCAGTGCCCCGAACTTCTTTTCGCGTAGGAATGACGTCATTTAAGATGGCTGCCTCCTTGTTACATGTGGTTATGTTTACACTCACAAAATCATGTGATCAAATTCGACGAAGCTGATTGGTCCATCGATTTGCAATGGTTGATTCTAAAATAGAAACTATTTCTGCCGGAACGACCGAACCGAAGCACGGCCATACGTGTAATCCGCCGCAAAAAAGTGCAACACAAAATAATGAACAAAATGTTTAAAAATCATGGTGTGTTTGGTGTTTTGGTACACTTCTAAACTTGACAGTACGATTATGATTTTATTGGGGTGGAAAACTCATTCCGAGCAGAAGTGATGAGGGCGTTTGAAGCCAGTGGTACAAGTGGAGCAAACCGAAAACGCGGAACACCGTGCCACTGGGCTAGCGAGTTTGCTTCGATTCGTAGTTTTGTTCGATGGCGAGTTTAGACTGGTACCCGGTCATAGTAACAATTTTATACTGGACTTTAAATTTTTCCAAGGACCCAAGAAGGCCGAAGATCAACAATCAGCCTTAAAGGACCACAGTATTGCTTCCCAATCCTGCGTTACACCTACCCGCGTTAAGGGAGACCTCTATTGACGACTTGGTAAACTACGCATGCTACTACGTGCATTGTAGTGTAATCACACATTCTCCAACACTGGGGCGAAAGGCTTACATGTAACTACAGTATTGGAGAACGGGTACCGGTGGCGCCGGCTGTCGACAGAAAGTGGCAATACCGTGGTGCTTTAACTTTTATATTTTACCCTTTTACAGGATTAAAAGAAACGGCGTTCGGCCAAGCCATGACTGCTGCTGCTATCGTCCACCAGGTGTCGCGGTTGTGTAGCAGTGGAATGCTTCCGACGTGTAGCTGTGATACAAAATTAACATTCACACACAAAGAAAAACATTTCAAGTGGAAAGGATGCCGTCATCATATTGTTTACGGGATGCACTTTGCAAAAAGATTCCTAAACAAGAAGGAAGCATCAAAGGACATTCAGCAATACATGAATCGGCATAATTTCAAGGCAGGGAGGCTGGTAAGATAAATACAATGTAGATAGATAATTTGAAGCTTCGAAAACACCGAAAATCACTTTTTATTGTGTAATTTTTTTGTGACTTTTGTTGCAGTTTTGATAGAGTGGAACTTTCTTAGGATTTGGGGCTTTGTTTCGTCGAAATATGTTGAATGGTTGCTGAGATATTTGAGATTATCAAAATTTTGATAATTTGAGATTTTCCTGCTTTTCAGGAAATTTTGGTGCCTTTAGATAAAGCTAACCTCAGAATATGGGTTTACAAAATTTTGGGACGTTTTGCGTTATTTGGGCAAAAATATTGCACATTTTTCAAAATATCAAATCGCTGATATTTTGAAAAATATCGCATCGAGAATTATTGCGTACTAAGAGCATATTCGCACAACTGTTGTGCCTTCGAATAATACAACACGGGTGACTACAAATTAAGGCTTAGCTTGAGATGTAATCCGCTAAAATACGAAATTTGTAATTTTCAAATTCTGAATTTCGTGCGCCACGAAATTATTCTCAGTGCCATTTTTCACTGTCGTGGCTAATTCCCTTTAACAGGTGGTCTCTCAGCACTTGACGAAGAAATGCCGATGCCACGGGATGAGCGGAGGCTGCGAGATGAAGACATGCTGGCTGGCGGCGCCCAGTATCAGGGACGTTGGCAACATGCTGAAGGAGGAGTACCGGGAAGCTGTCAAAGTACATGTACGTATTGATTTTTATCCTCAAGCGACGCCCCTCAGAGCCATCCACCCATGGCAGGGCTTTGGTCTCGCTCCGGCTACGGTTATTATATACTTTGCTTTACGGGCACAAATATTTTGAGTCCAGGTATGGAGGACGAAATTAAAACAAACCTTTGGTTCAGTTCATTTTTTTCATTTTCTGCTTTAGAATGACAAGTTTAGACAAATCGGAGGAAATAAAAACGAAAAAATTCTTTATACACCGTAGGCCTATATACCTCTTTTCTGCTTTCTCTTGTTCCTACATGTACTGTTACTCTAACGATTTATACTGACTTCCTTTTATAGTTCTGTTCTTTGTTAATGATTGGTTGTGCATTACTTTCCCTGTCCAAGCTGAATAAAAACAATTCCGTTTGTTTTTTTCTTATAAGACCTGTCGGGAACTTTGGCGGCAATAAAAGAATCTGATTTTCCCAGTTTTATTTTAATTTTTTTTTCGATATGGCATTTTGCCACGTCGGCGGCCCGAAAACCAAAGAATAAAAAAAGCGTGGCCGACCTCTTCATACACTCGCACACAAAGCCCTGCTGAAATTGGCTCTCTCAGCGGTCAGAAAACCATTGCCCAATCAGAATGCACCATTTTTAGGGTGTGAATGCTAAATATTTTATGACTCATAAAAAGAATTAAAAAAAGTAAGAATCTTTTTTATATACCACGAACAACCACTGTGATAAAATTGCGTCAATTTTGAAAAGACAGACGTGATTTGTAGGCTAAATACAAAACTTTCAGGTAAAATGGGGTAAAACCACGAAATTCGTAATTCTCCAAGTTATTAAATGGGATCATGACAGTAATTGTACAGGGAGTGCAGCTGGAGTATGCAACAGCTGCACCTGATTCACTTGATTGGTACCAAGATCCTCCGCCAGATGGATACTGTGAAGCTCAGCATAGCCTTAGGCTGCAATCACATAGAGCTACACGCTACACGTACACGCCGATTAACAATAGGGAGTTTTCGCAAAGCCCGCGAAACGCCAACGCGAACGTCTGTCCTTTTGTTCGGCGCTGTCTTCGTGGCATCGAACAATGGGTTTGGCGTTCACGTTGGCGTTTCGGGGGCTTTGCGAAAACTCTGTAACGGCTTCACGGTCGCGAATACTTTGTAAAGCCTTTGTTAACAGGCGTGTACGTGTAGCGTGTAGTTCTATGTGATTGCAGCCTTATGAGTAAGAGTGTACTTTTTCGTCAGCAGTTTAGACTGTTACTAAATTATAAAATCTAATACGAAACAATCTCAATTTCAGATTTCCAATACAAATCGAGCAAGTGCGAAATTTGAACCTGTGCTCAGAGGTAGTGGCCCTCCATCTCGACCGAAACGTAAAACATTCAAAACTAATTTAGTTTACTTTGAAAATTCTCCAAGTTTTTGCGAACCAAACCTGCGATTTAATCATCCTGGAACCCAGGGGAGACTTTGTAATAGAACAAGTAAAGGAACCGACGGTTGTTCGAGTATGTGCTGTGGACGAGGTTATGATACTTTTTTACATATAGACGTCAGGAGATGTCATTGCAAGTTTCATTGGTGCTGTCACGTGACATGCAAAATGTGTCGAAATGAAGAATGGAAAACAAAATGTAAATAAGTTTCAATTCGACTTGCGCTAGCTGGGTCCCTACACAGAAAAACATTCGATCTCAACTCGAGATAAAATGAGTCTCCAGCCTACTATTTTGCCCCTAAAATGAGTTTCCTTTGCTACTCGAACCGAGAATGAGTACCAGTTTTCTAAGGCTGGAGCCCTCTTGCATCGACTGGAGATAACTGCAACTGGAGTCTCATTCTGAAGTGGAGACAAAGTCTACTCATTTTGAGTTTTCCCAGTTCTCCAGTCGATGGGACAGGGCATCAGCTGGAGAAAATTGGAAACAAACCGAGGGGAACCAAAATCTGCTCATATGAGGAGCTCGGTGGTGTGGTGGTTCTGGTGTCCGACTTGCGATCAGAGGGTCCTGGGTTCGAAACCCACTGGGTGTGAAACGTTTTGGAGACATCACTGGTTTATTTGATTCTAGACAACAGACAATCCGGTGGAAACAGCTGAGAATCATTTTAACCAGTTGGAGACAATCTCAAGTGGAGACCCAGTTATGTCCATTCGAGTTGCAAAAGAAACTCATTTTAGGGACAAGAGTTGGAGATTCATTTTATCTCGAGATGAGATCGTTTTTTCTCTCTGTGTATTCATAAAACTTCTTATGTCGAAGAGTGATTCTTATCTTTTGTGTTGAACAAAGGGTAAGTGTCACACTTTTAGACTTAAAGGGACCCTACAGGCAGCTTCCTGATAGGCATTTTGATGTGCCTATTACACCAATAAGAGCTGTCAGTGAGTTGACCAATAGGTGTCACTACGGCCCAATTCAATGCATATAGCGGACCCTTTCATTCTTATCGAGC
This sequence comes from Notospermus geniculatus, assembly GCA_002633025.1. Taxonomy (NCBI): domain Eukaryota; kingdom Metazoa; phylum Nemertea; class Pilidiophora; order Heteronemertea; family Lineidae; genus Notospermus; species Notospermus geniculatus. The sequence continues at coordinate 16,468 of NMRB01004528.1, forward strand.
ACCAATTACGTGGATTTTCCTGTGTATTGGTCCGCTAGAACTTTGCTGCCATCTTTTGGCAATACGCGCGGCTGACTGCTACTATTGGTTGGCATGAAAATCTAACTGCGACATGTACTGCAAGCAAAATACACTAAACGTGTTAGCGCAATAAACTCGGCAATTATACTAGTTATAAAACCCGGCGACAGATGGCGCGGTAAGTGTGTTTCGTATTGCGCATGCGCTATAAACCAAAAACCCTGCGAAATTTGACCCACAAGCGCGACCTCTCTCGGCCTGTTTAGCAACTAATGAAATGTACTGAAAATAGGTGTAAGCGCGTCGCGGTTTTTTTTTCAAGCCCGGGGAAGACCAGGTGTAACGTTTTTCAGTGCGGCCATTTTTCTGTGTGATTCCCATTGTTCGGAACACACTGGGAAACAGACTCACTGTTCCTCTGTGTGGCGCCCATTGTCAAGTCGCCGCTTATTCCGTCAATCTATTGTATTGTCACACTGGCACACGGGCCTCACTGAAAAACCCACCAATTTGGGAGAGGTGGAACTAAGACTTTTATCAGTCTAGCCTACATGGAATTGCTCCATGGTTATGTGTGGATTGGACAGGACACCAGTCTTACGGCGTATTGGTTCCCGATTTTGCCACCATGCTGTAGAGTTGTTGCCAGTGTACGCAGACCCAAAAGGGAAACTCCACTCATTGTGTAAAATTTTGAATTTTTGAAATATCGTTAATACATTCAAATTCATTGATATCTGCAAACATGTCATATTTTTTTGAAATCAGCAAACTCATCATTTTAAGTATTTTAAAGTATTTTAATTGGATCCCAAGAGGACCATTGCACAGCACACATGATGTCATCAGTGCTCAATGCATATTTATGAAGGTACAACCAATAGGCCTAGGCAGTCACAGTATTAGCTCATTCACTACAAAGGTCGTGAGCCTATTGACACTAGTGACAACTCATGGCAATAGTCTACATGGATAAAAATTCAGAAGTTTACAATGAGCGGAGTCTCCCTTTAATACTTCTACAGTAATCTTCAAATGGGATTTTTGGTCAATCGAATATCAAATAAAATAACAACTATTTTATGCTCTTATAGATATTGATCCAATAAAAATGCATTGATAGTTATAGTTATCAGTGTTGAATTTCATGGTATCAGAAGTTCACCCAGACATGTCATTATTTCAACACCTTATCCTTTTACACGTCGTGCTTCTGTCCTTTCCTGGAGGGAATTCAGATTTTTCTTGACGATACAGCCGGGGTGAGACACTCTGATCATCTGTTTGCGACATTCTGTCCTTTTAATGGATATTAATATGTTCTTTGAAGGGTGGTTTAGCCTCCCTTATACAACATTTTTGAGTTCTTAATAAACTAGTAAGGCTTCACGCTCCGAATTTTGAATGTACAGTTATTATAGCGTAAACCGTGGCTCACGATGCTGGGACTGTACGTTACGGCGTAAACGATAGTAAATGGTAACGTTGTAAACCGCAGTTTATAGATTGTAAACCATGGTAGGGATCGTAAACCATGCCTTAAGCCAGGCGCACACTGCCCTTGCGGCCTGCGATTTTTGACCGGCGTCACGAATCGCAGTGCCGCAAATGTTGGTGTGCGGAGAACGCCGTAACCATATCTCAACGATTTTTTGCCGGCGGTCCGTGGCGCAGCCATGATCGCAGGAATCAAACTGATTTGATATTTGTCGGCGTCGGATTCACCGGTGTCCTCCACCGCAAGCAGTGTGCGGTGTTCACCGGCGCTTGCCGCGGTATCTTGGGGCAGTCGACCAATGAAATAGTCCCTTCCTGGCGTCACATGAATTCAAAATAACAATATGCGAGCGCAAAATGACGTCTATATCGGCTATTTCCGGAGTGTTCCGGGATATCTTGCTGTATCGATCGATATCCTTGCCAGTTCAACCGCACACCAAGACGCAACCATATTCAGGACGGCGTCGTTTGTAAACGACGCCGGCGAATCAGGCGCCGGTCAAAAATCGTAGGCCGCAAGGGCAGTGTGCGCCTGGCTTCACAAAGCCTGAGCAGAAAGCCACAAGATCACGTTTGGAAGAATTATGCATCACGTTAATTATTTCGTTGTTAACTCGTTTGGCATATTTTACGTTGAGAAAGATGAACAAGCAAAATGTTCCAAATCGTGTTGGATCACACACAATGACAGTTCGTCTTCCCCAATTCCGCTGCTGCCGGGCACCTATCCAGCAGCCGCAAAGACACATACAGACGGCGGTACAGGTGTCATAAAATGTAATGCCCCCGATATCAGATGCCCGCTTCTTTTGTTCAGGGGACATCTGGTAACAGAAGTTCTGTTTGTCAGTGCCCGGTTGACCCTTATTCCGTCAGAATCTATTGTTGTGGGGCATCTCATATCGGGGGGCATGACATTCTACGACACCGGTACTCGGAACATCTCATAATGCTTTTACTTCAAGTTTTGCAGTACATTTACATTGGACCTCACTGTGCAAATCTTAAGTAAAAGCACTTGCTAATTTTTATGAATACCAGCCAATAGCCTCGCTATCGTTCACACAGCCTTCAAGATGATACCTGGATTGATGTCTTCTGCTTTTTTAATGAAATTTTTGGTTTCTTGTTGCCTGGATTACAGAGGGAGAGGCAGTAGCCTTTGCATCTTCAAAGCACAAAGCAGGATCTTTGAGTAAATGTTTCTATCCGTGTTGAATTTCATTTAATGAATACATAAGATAAAGATATGTCATTCTTTCAACACTTTGTCCTTTCACTCGTCGTTCTTCAATCCTTTCATGAAGGAATTTCAGATTTGTCTGAGAGATACAGCCGAGGTGAGTCAACCTGATGATCACTTCACGACATTCTGTCTTTTGAACGGACATTTTGTCCGTGAACTCAGGGGCGTAGCTAGCTTTTATGGCGTTTATAGCTTTTATGGCGTAGGGGGGCAAAATTGATCGAGTCTGAAGGGTGAAGCTGGAGGGGGTCTGGGGGCCCTCCCTCAGAAAAAATTTGAAAATCTACACTCTCTCAGATGCATTTTCCTCACATCTGACACTTCAATAAATTGGCTCGAAGAGGGGAAATGGCATTTTAGAGCAAAAATTTGTTTCGTCACTTTTGCTCGGGGTGGGCATTAGCCCCACTGCATGCCCCCCCCCCGCTAGCTACGCCCCTGGAACTACGGTCCAGTCTCCTATTAGTATTAACACAGTGTAGGGATCTCAACTAAAGGTTTACGCACCGAAAGTACAACTAAAGCCTAACATGGTTTACGATGGCAAAATTGAAGTGTAAAGCCTGGCGCAGATCGACCTTGCGACTGGATGCAACTACCTGCAATGCCGTTGCCGGCAATGGTTGCGACTGGCTGAAAACAGTTGCAACTGATCAGTTGCACAAACAGGTCGATCTGAGCGGCCCGGCAACGCTATTGCCGACCGTTGCAGGTAGTTGCAATCAGTTGCACATGTTCTACTCGTTGCCGACCATTGCATCTAGTTGCATTCAGTCGCAGTCGATGTGCGCGCTCTGGCAATGAATTTCCTCGTTTGTGGTGCACATTAGACTGGTTCGTAGTCCCAACTGGCTCCGATGTTGGGACCGGGAACCAGTCTAGGTGCACAGCCATTTTGAATGTTTATCACATGACTTCCGAGTACGAGTTGTCCGTTCGGAAGACATCGACAATTTCCGTGTAGCATTCAGTTCAGTTGCATGTGTCGATGTGCGCGCTCCGGATTGAGACTGGTTTGTGCCACTTGTTGCCGCAATGACCAGTCGCAATCGATGTGCGCTGTCCGCTCACATCGACAGCGACTGTTGCAGGTAGTTGCATCCAGTCGCAAGGTCGATCTGCGCCAGGCTTAAACCGTAGTATAGACCTTTCCAACAAAGATGGCAGTCTAAAAGTTCTCATCATCACCCGTACATGACGTCAGAAGCTTAATACCAATGAATGGCCACTGGCATGCTAAGCTGGTAAAGCGGGTCATTGGGCACAAAAGCTTAGGTAAAATAATGAACCCACTTCCTCAATAGGTGTCACTAGTGGTTAAAACTATTGAATGAGGAACCCGCACACTAACGTCACGACGTGGCGCTGCGAGCGTTTGTACCGAAGTCTCTGTTTTTCTAACGTTATTTCCATTTATATCTGGCGTGAAAATAAACCATTTGTGTTGGTCGCCCAACAATAAAACTTACATCATCGTGTAGCGGATGAAATTTTCTTTTTATCTCATTCCTTTTTTTCTTAAAATGAAGGGATATAATGGCGATAAAAGCATCGTCTTCCGTGTCATTTTTCCTGTAGAAAAATGTACAGGCAATTTTTTCATGACGCAACGTCAGCACCTAACATGACGTCAATGACACCTAAAATGACGTCAATGACGTCGTTTCAGTACAAGCGCTCACAGCGCCGACCTGTCGGGATAAACCGCAGGGCGGGTTCCCCATTGAAAAGACATTCATGCAGGTCCTGATCAATTTCCCACACAAAAGGCATCCATTGTATAGGACCTGGTTACTGTGTGCTGCCCTCTATCATTGTTTGAGAGGATGCGCTGGTAGTGTTATATCATGCTTGGTCAATGAATGGCCACGACGTCATGTGGGACATCCTGAGAATATCAGGCGTTCTTACTGCTCGCTCCCTTCGTCACCGCAGACAAACCCCTGAGGACATCAGCCTGATTTGCTGGGTATTTGGCGCAAAAGAAAATGCGCCCAATCAGCGAACGCCATTTCTGACTCACCTTAAGATGACAGGCATTACACGTAGATTGTATCGTAGCTATAGCTATAGTAGCCTTGGTTTAGGAATCCCAAACCATGCTTTAGGCCGGAGTGGACAATCACAGTGCCATAAATGGTGTCTAAGTATGACTGTCAGCTCGTTTCGGGATCCATAGGCCTTTTTACACGGTGCGGGTGCGATCGGATCGAGACTGGGTCGAGGAGGGTTCGGTTATTTTTCCCCGAAGTAACTGACCGCCACCTTCCTCGGGCCAGTTCAGTTCGCCGCGTGAGTCTCGGGAAGGTGGATATAGCCAGTTAATCTCTCGTGTAAAAGCGAACCGACCTCCACCGGCCTCGGGCGGGATTGAGCACACTACGTGATTGACGTCTCTCGCGTTCTTGCTGTAAGTTACCTGTGAATTAATCACGCGCGAGATTTTTCAAAGCACTGCTCATGCTGTTAGAAGAATAGTTTATCACCAGCGAGGTTGCGCACTTCTCAGACTCCGACTCCGACTTCAACTACCAGAATGAATTGCCATCCGCTGTAGACACCCTTAATAAAAACGACTTGATAGACGTTTGCAAATCGTAGAATGCCATAACTTTGTGGCAGAATAATTTTGACCTGTAATCGGATATGCACATACATCGCTAATATTAGTCGTGTTTCAAGTCGTAACGACTAGGCTTACGACTTCAATATTCATTATTTATCGGCAGTTCCCATTTGTAAGGCCAAATTTTTCTGCCTTTTTCTGCAGTTCCTTCTCGTAGTTGAAGTCGGAGTCGGAGTGGGAAAGGTGCGCAACCTCGCTATTTTTGTGATATTTCCGGGATATTTTGTATTGTGAGTAAATAATGTCGAATGGTTGGTACACGCCATCTAGTGGCACGCATTCGAAGAAACGACCTGGAACTGGATCGAGGCTGCTTATAGACTGGTACCCGGTCTTCTGGGCAGCTTGCATTCGAAGACCGGTGAAAGCAAATGATCTACGGCGGATTCCCGACGAGTGACGTCATTCTACACTCTAAAAACTGAAGTGGTGAAATCAACACCTGAGGAGTTAAAATCAACACTTTCCAAGAGGGCTGTGAGTGACTGCTCTTATGGTGTTGATTCAACACTTTCTTAGGTGTTCACCAACGAAGTGTTGCAAGTCACTTGTGAAGTGCCCCGTTCCACTGTGGAAGTGACCATGGTCACTTGTCAAGTGACCCATTCCACTGTGGGCCCACACCTAACGCACCCGGCGAATCATTCATGCCGTGAACGTTTTTTTTATTTTGGGCGATTTCCTTGGCTCGGTAGCCCTATCCAGCCGTATAAGTAGTAGTGATCTCCTTGGAAAGTGCTAGGCAGGAATACTTTAAAAGTTACAGTGGTCTTCTTAGACAACACTTTAATCCTATTCCAGCTCTTTCAGTGTATTACATGACTCGTAAGTGGTGGGGCGGTCCTATTCCAACACTTTCAGTGTACATGTATTAGGCTAAGAATCCATTCACGCGATTTTCATGCCGCGCGATGTCGCATCCTTTGTCCACGACCAACGCGGCGGAAACAAACAATGCTTTCGAGCGTCAGCGGCAGGAAAATCGCGTGAATGGATTCTTAGCCTTACATCACTCATAAGTGGTGGGGGCGGTCCCAAGTGTTTCAAGCCCGGTTTCAAGTGTAAGGCACCACTTCGAAGCACAATCAACAACTCTTTAAAGTGTGATGGTGACACTTTCCTCCACTTCAAATGTTGGAGCAAGTCCAACACTCCATAAGTGTGAGAATCTAACACTTCAGTTTTTAGGTTTCCTCGAATCTGCACCGTGTAAAAAGGCCTCATATTTTTTTCCTCAAGGAACTCTTGTGTCCTTGAAGAAGCCAGCCAGAATATCCTCAAGGCAGGATCCTAGTGATGAAAGGTCGGCGGCAGAAAATGCCAACGACGGCAACACAAACGGGGCGTATTTTGAGAACTACTGTGCGTGTACTGTTCACGAGCCGTCCATGTATTCAGACAACTGGTGGACCGTTGACCTCGGCGCCATCTATCGAGTAACGGCGATACAGCTATGGAACAGGGCAGATTGTTGCTGTAAGTTTTGCCCGAATTTTTGGTCAGAAAAACATTAGACGCGGCTGGCTTAAAGGGAGACATCCGAAAGATATTGCCCGGCGGGCACTAGTTTTTGTAGCGCACAGCGCCGTCTGTTAATCAACGGTGACACTACGCTATGGCACAGGCCCCTGGAGAGCTATCAGTGAGTTTAGAACACGTAATCTAACCCAAAAAACACTATGTTGTAAAAAACACACCCCGAGCTCACGAATTCGTGGGCTCGGGGTGTGTTTTTAGATGATACGTTTGGTTAGGTACATGTACGTGTTCGAAACTCACTGATAGCTCTCCAGGGGCCTGTGCCATAGCGTAGTGTCACCGTTGATTAACAGACGGCGCTATGCGCTAATCAAGACAAAAACAACTAGTGCCCGCCGGGCAATATCTTTCGGGTGTCTCCCTTTAACTTGCATGAATTTTCATGTCTCACCCATTTACAACGAAGCGCGCGTGTTGTTAGCGACTTCTGACAACCGCAACAAAGACTTGTAAAGCTGCTTTTCCACGAGACGTTTGCGGGCGCGGATTAGGAGGCGGGCGCAGATGCGAGTGAAATAGCTAAAGGGAAATACGTTTGGATCGATTTTTTCCACCCGCGCCCGCAAACGCCTCGTGGAAACACAGCTTAGAGCTGCATTTCCACGAGGCGGGCGCGGGCGGAAAAATGGATCTATCGTTATTAAAATTTCTTGTAGCCTTCCACGACGCGAGCGCGGACGCGGGTACCGGAACTTGGGTCGTTCTTGTAGCAATTTATTCCGCGCGCGGGGTATTTCATCATCCTTTGCGTAATAAGAAATGACGAAACTTTCACTGACATTACCCCAAACTCAAACCCGTGCGAAAACGCCCGCGTCCTCGCCCATTTTCTGGAAACACTATAGAGTTTTCGCAATGCCACCGAAACGCCAATGCGAACGTCTATCCTTTTGTTCGGTGCCCTTTTCGTGGCATCGAACAATGGGTTTGGCGTTCACGTTGGCGTTTCGGGGGCTTTGCAAAAGCTCCCTATTACTTCAGCACCCGCATATAAACCAGCAGATGCCGTCCATATTATTCAGCGGAAAGACTGACCTACTTTGATGTCCTGGTGACTAACGTGGCGCCACCTCCTCCTATAATCAATGACAGGACACTCTGCTATCACCACGGTGGTGACGTCATCCATGGCAATGCCGGCTTCTACCAGTCCTGTAACGTCGTCGGTAGACACGTGACTATCAGCAAAAGGAACGTATCAACGGGACAATTGACTTTATGTGAGGTTCAGGTGTTTGGTATTCCTAATACAGGTTATAAATTAAAGTAAATAGAGATGACACCTTTTTCATGATGAACTGAGTGTATTTTGGTCCGAGGACCCGATACATCGGGTCCTCGGACCAAAATACACTCAGTTCATCATGAAAAAGGTGTCATCTCTATTTACTTTAATTTATATCATGATGATGAACACGGCATCCATTCCAAGTCATTCTAATACAGGTTAGTTCAAGATGTTAAAGGGAGATTTCACTCATTGTAAACTTTGAATTTTTATCAATCCATGGAGACTATTGCCATGATTTGTGATGTCACTAGTGTCAATAGGCTGAAAACCTTTACTGTAGTTGACCTAATACTGTGACTAGACTGGTATCCGGTCTTCTGGGCAGCTTGCATTCGAAGATCGGTGAAAGCAAATGATCTAAGCCGGATTCCCGGCTAGTGACGTCACTCTACAAAATTGGGTCAGGTGACATTTTGACAAGATGGCGGCTCTCACAACTTAGGCCTGATCTCGTAAATCATGAGTGAATTTCAGAAAAACATAGGTTTTTGCTTCAGATCAAAGTTGACTTTAGCTCAGGTGAATGAAAGAAGGCAAACAACTTACTGCTGCCTAAAACCCATGCAAGCTACATGTAAATGCCTAAAACGGACAGTGAACGGTGATACAATTGCTATTTTGCCTACAGGGGCTTCCCCGAGCTAAATATAGACCAGCGGGCGCCATGATGGTTTTATGCATTTGCTTGCGTCTGTCCTAGTATTTTTAATCAGGACAGTGTTCGGTCTATACTGTGACCTACATGTAAGACTGCTAGGCTTATTGGTTGTACCTTCATAAATATGCACTGAACACACATGACATCACATGTGCTGTGCAGTAGTCCCTTGGAATGCAATAAAATGCTGAAATGATGAGTTTGCTGATTTAAAAAAAAGATGACATGTTGCAGATATCAGTGAATTTGAATGTATTAACAATATTATTTCAAAAATTTAAAACTTACACAATGAATGGAGTCTCTATGATAGAACCAGTATTGGCCGCCATTTTTGGAGGAATTCTGCCAGTGACGTCACTTGGGAGGTTTATGTAAATTATGTAAAATTATTCAGTTCTCAATACGGCTGACGTACCAGAATGCAGATAGAAGGTTACCTACATTTGACCCCAGGAAATCCACCAATCATGAAGGGGTTAATAGCAACGGTATCAACATATAAATGATTCCTATACTTATCACCTGCGCCAGCACCGCCAATCAGATTCACGAACGTCATAGGCAGGACCGGTGTAACGTTTTTCAGTGAGGCCCGTGTGCCAGTGTGACATTACAATAGATTCACGGAATAAAGTGCCGACTTGACAATGGGCGACACACAGAGAAGCACAGAGTCCGTTTCCTCGGGTAAGGGTAAATGTCGTCCTGGGTATATACAAAGATTACCCAGGATCAGTCTTCACTAAAACAATACCCTGGGTGTACTTTCGGTAGCCGAACATCACCCAGCATCCGCAATCTGTGCCTAGGAATGAGTCCTATTTAGAAATCCCGTGGAATCTCGCGTTCTCGCGCCGCGATACTTGTTGAGTGTAGCTGTTCATGACATTCTTCAGGCGGTCACGTGACCACGGGCGAGACAACCTCGAATCCAAGTGTCGTACTGCGATGCTGGGTGATGTTCGACTACCGAAACTACACCCAGAGTTTTGTTTTAGTGAAGATTGAGATCCTGGGTAATCTTTGTATATTACCCAGGACGACATTTACCCTTTCAGCCCTATAGTGCGTTCCGAACAATGGGAATCATACAGAAAAATGACCACACTGCAAAACGTTACACTTGTCCTAACATGCAAAAGTCCGGTGTAAAATCGTTAGGATCGGGTAACAATCTCGTACCCAGAGTTCAATGCCACGATTAAACTCTGGAAAGGGCTAGACCGGTACTACTTTTGCACAATGCAAATGCATTGCTGACGGCGGATGAATTTCTGACCGTTGCACAACCAACTGCGTAGGGATTCGAAAGAGTTCGTACTTTATTCCTCAATAAAACATTTATTCGCCAACGGAATGTTAAAATAGTAGTATTTTTACAAATACTGGAACAAATTCTAATTTTCGGTATGATTACTTTATCAAATGATTTGTAAAATCGATGAGCACAAGAATCTTGTGCTGGGTTCCAGCCCTTTTCAGAGGTCTTAGCCGAGGAACGATGGTGGCGACCTCTTTAGATTGGATCGGGTAATTTGAATCGGTGCACGATTAACCAATCGCTGATCTCGTTACTCCCACAGATTCGGCGACACCATCCACAGACACTCGAAAGGCGAACACGGTCATCCACTGCGCTCTCATTTGCTCTGACGTGACAACATGCGAAGAGTTCAGTTTTAACGAGATATCACGAGATTGCAAACTTCTTCACGGAACGGCGATCAATCGGCCGAATTGGGATGGGAGTTCAACATCTTTAAAATGGTATAAACTGCCGTAGTAGGGCCCTTTTCCACTACTGCGGATCCCGCCACGGTTTGGTAGACTCGGGACCCAGTCGTTGTGTCGCTCCGGCCGCCGCGCTACACTCCATAAACGACTGGGAAAGCAAGATGAAAAATGAGCGGCTAGCGTACCGACGACCACAACGCCCATCCCGGCGAATGAAATTGCCCCTAAGCAATCTACTAGGGAAAATCTGGCACACTTTTGATTGGTTGTTATTTCTGTGGATGATGTAATTTACCAGATCATCTCGCCCGTTCAGAAACTTTTCAACCTCAACTAGCAGGATATTGATAAATCCGTAAGTACTGGGCCAAAGAGTTCTGAAAGCAGCGTGTTGATAGGCTGTAAAACTCGCGTCAGGCCCTGACATGACGCCATCTGTTGACCAAACGCAGCGACTTCTACGAAGTGAAGCAGTTGTTGAGAGCGGTGCGGAACACAACTGCGTAGGCAGTTTACATGAAACGATTCATAATCCCTATTTATCAAATACACCCAGCCTCTGCAATACATGTAAATACAAACTGAAAGATAATAATTGTTTCTGTGGCTTTATTAAGTTAGAAGATTAGATCCAGATACAGGTGTGTGAAATTGAAATTGCTGTAAAGTACGTTGGGTTCATTTTAATGTCGACCATGGGTCAGAAACCAAAACGAACCGTCATAATCCACCGTGTGAGCCAACATGAACCACTGTGATATAGACAACAGTTACTATCCACATCCTTATGACGTTCTGCGGAAACATCGTGTTAGAGCAAATCTTAAGCCAGGTTTAGGACACTTGGGTAGCCAGATTTCAGAAAAGTACCAGTAATTCGGGCATATTCTAGAAGCTTCCTACCTTTAGCTATTGTTTGCAGGGCAGAATACAAAAGCTTGAAGTGGACCTTAGAGTTAAGGAGGCTTCTAGAATACGGGCCAAGTTGTCAAAAAATCGTTTGCGGCAACAGCCGCTAGGGCGTTTCACATTTTGGGAACTGACTTCATCATTGGACGCCGTTGGACGCGACAACAGAGCTTTGTACAGGAGAATGGGCTAACTTTTGAACGGTTGGATTTACACCACATAAATATATTACCAAGATAGAAACATTGTGCCTCAGAATCAGACAGACATATTCGTAATTGTTTTCAGTTGTTATCTAATAAGAGATGGCGTTTTTTATATAAATAAACAAAAAGGGGTCAAAATGTCTAAGAAGTCATTTCCAATTATGCAGCTGTTTAAAAACTCCAAACAGGCTTTTTTATTCAAGAGGCACCATGTTTCTATCTGTTGGTAAATACATTATATGGGGTGTAAATCCAACCATTCAAAAGCTAGCTGTACATCGGTTCCCATTCTCCTTCACCAAGCTCAGTTGTCGAGTCCATCGGTGTCCAGTGATGAAGACAGTTCCCACAATGTAAAACGCCCTCGTGGCTGTTGCCGGTGTAACGGTACAGAGGTCCCCCTGTAAAAAGTGTCCACTTCTATTGTTGAATGACGGAATAAGCGGCATGACTATAGAAAACCAATCCCCAGAGATTAGAATGTAACAATAGGATCTTTTGTTCCTGGGACAGTTTTTCCTGGGGACATTCTTTCCCTTTACACCGGCAACACATTATTGGCAACATGACTTTTCTGAAACCTGGGTTCCCGAGTGTCCTCTGGGTTCAGATTTGCTCTAACACGATGTTTCGGCAGAACCCCATCAGGAGGTGGACTGTACAACGTCCTGAAACCTGATCTATCGATAGTTTATGCCACGTCTTTCTCCGATATTCAAAAACTTGAGGCTTACTTTTGATACACATAAACTGACGAAGCCGTAAAAATCGTAATCCCAGTGAGGCGAGAAAAAAAACGCGGCAGTTCCGAATATTTCCTACTTCCGGCTGAAGATCAACGAAAGGATTGTAATATAATGCGATTTATATATACAATGTACATGTATATCACGTCATGTACACATCGTGTTTTTACCCTGAATCCATCCTACTCTTCATTCCACATCCGATTGGCGCGAGGTTTATGGCCGATATCTCCGCAACGGCAGGGTCAAATTTGACATACCATACATCAATCGATTTGTCTTTTTTGCCGCTACAGCCATCATCACTGTCATTTTCCCTAAAAACGTGACATAAAATAGTTCTTTCGCTAACCACAGTTCGTGTTTACGGCCGAAATGGCGGCCATTTTGAAATGACGCAATGCATTGCGCATGTGTAAACTGCACTGAATATTGTGGCGAAATGAATTGGGTTTTGAGAAGGGGATCCGTTATGTCGGCCTGACGCGAAAAATGAAGATAGCAGAAAGATACCGACAAGAAAGACAAGTCAATTGATGTATTGTATGTCAAATTTGACCCAGCCGTTGCGGAGATATTGGCCGAAAACCTCACGCCAATCGGATGTGGAATGGAGAGTAGTTGTCCTCTCAAACTCGACTAGTTTTGAATAAAGTGGATTCTTGAATATTGGACTGTGAGAAAATTTTCATATCGTATGAAGTTGATGAATGAATGAGAATGCCTTCCGTATAGTGACCGCTGTATTGTGTGGCGGACACTCAAAATCAGAGAGACATGTATATCAGTGCCTCCCCCATTTTCACGCGGCGGCTTAATCCGTGAATCTTTTGTTGGGGAGTCTGGCAGACGGGGGGCAGTGAAAAATATCACACCGGTTCATGTGACTCACGATTTGTGCGTTCATAATATAAACCACAGCAGTCGAGCGACACTTGTAAAGGCGAAAGTCATTTTTGAATCAAAGAAGTTATTCGTATTATGTTAGTTCACGAAATATCCGTTAGGTGGCTCTTGTGTGTTGCAAACAAATTGCATAATTCCGAGTGTGGGTGCATATGTAATCACTGTTAGTACGTTACGAATACAAATATCTGGAAATCTTGAAAAACGAACCGTTGTTCATTTTCTTCAACGAATATAGAAAGTTTCAATTGAAAACATCGGAAAACCACGCCATCCCCTGCGGTAGTCGAAATCTACTTCTTATCAATTCGGCCTCGGGCTTTGCATTCAACCATGACGTTGCAGAACATTGGTGCTGACTTAAGCATTTTATCAGGTAGGCACATGTGCGTTGGGCTGCAACATTTGCTACAGCATTCGTCGTTGCAGTTACACTTCGACCGGAACTTACGGCAGGATCTGAAAAAGTGATTAAATGTATTTAGGTTTTGGAAACTGTTTTTAGTGTTAGTGAGGTTTTGCAAATCTGATGAAACGCGAAGTAGATGCATTTTGGTTCCCAAAGCCACCGCTAGGGCTAGAAGGCTTCGGCTCTGGCTGCCATTTTCGCGACAAAAATTTGTCGCGGATCTCAGGGCGCATGCGCGAATACCGTTATGTTGACATTACGGGTTATTTTTAGAATGGAATGCCGGTAACCACGTGGGTGCTAAATGTGATCGAACACGCCGAATCGTGCGAAATGGCAACACCGAGGAAGTTTCTGTTGATGTGAAAGTTGGTATGCGTTGCAGATCTGTAACAAAAGGTCAAAATCATCGCCGTTTTGTAGACCAGAGGAGAATGAAATTTTACCAGAAAATGGACCGTTACAATGACGTCAGCAAAAAAATGGCAGCCAGGGCCGAAGCCTTCTAGCCCCAGCGGTGGCTTCGGGAACCAAAATGAGTAGAATGACGGGAATTGGCCTTCATTTCCATGATCTGGTTTCAGAAGATGATTCAGGGACGGATCCCCGATTTCGGAAAAGAGGGGGCGCACATTGCTAGAAACATTGAAATCTGCGGTGCATTTCAATGATTTGCTCATAATTTTAGAATTTCAATATTACTGTTGTCAGATTTGAAGGGGTTATTGGGTTTGCGTCTAGACTATAATAGCGAGGTTTCGCAAATCTGACGAAACATGAGGTACGAAATACGAAATTCAACTTCATTTCCAGGACCTAATGTATTTCAGGAGATGGTTGGTACCACAAATGTCCCTGCGGGCGGTGCGTCTTGTAGCTTGTCATGTAAGACCGAAAGAGTTATGGTGCATCTTGAATTTTTAAATTTCCACTTCGTAGCTACGAAGTGGAAACGAAAGATAAATTTCAAAGTTTAATATACATGTACACCGAAACTCTGTCGGTCTAACGTCATACGCTAAAAGACGCTCTTGCAGCAGGCGATATTTGTGGTACCAACCATCTCCTGAAATACATTACGTCATGGAAATGAAGTCCCATTTCGTATTTCGTACTTCGTGTTTCGTAGATATGAGAAACCTCACTGTTGTTTGCAGGGCAAAATACAAAAGCTTAAAGTGGACTTTAAAGTTAAAGCTGAACTGCATGAACAAAAAGCCCCCATGCGACGAGCAAGAGAATTGCAAACGCCCTGCAAACACCTCAAACGAAGGTTCACAACATGATAGACCCCACGAGGCGAGGAGGGGCTTTTTGTTCATGCAGTTCAGCTTTAAGGAGGATTCTAAAATACGGGCCTTTGACCAGCCGAAGTTCTCTCACCTTCTTTCCATAAAACTCCTCTCGACCATGTCTAAAAAGTCATCTTTACTCGCTGGATACGATTCGACTATAACCACCATGAGGACTATTGCAAGGATGGCGACGAGGGAAAATCGAGGCATTTTCATGGCTGTATCTGAAAAGAGAGAATAAAAAACAAAATGGGTGAGCTGTGACCGTGCAGAAAAGACGGAAAGAAATATTTTATGTGACAAATTTTAAGCTGAACCGACTTTTACTCCAGTTTCGTCTCTTGGGCTCTTTGGGCGGCCTTCTGTGCACCTGAGGTCCCATGCCGCCCGAGTCATGCAACCCAGGTAGGGTTTGGGTGAGAGCTCACGAATTCGTGAGCTCGGGGTGTGTTTTTACAACTAGCGTTTTTTTTTGTTAGATACGTGTTCTAAACTCACTGATAGCTCTCCAGGGGCCTGTGCCATAACGCACAGCGCCGTCTGTTAATCAACGGTGACACTACGCTAATCAAAACAAACATAAATACATGTAGTGCCCGCCGGGCAATATCTTTCGGATGTCTCCCTTTAAATATCAAATAACAGACATTCATTAATCAGTCAATAAAAGTTGTGGATTAATAGAGACAGAAGTAGCTCATTCATTAAGCGGACTATTAGAGTTAAGTATTAAGATTGGCCCAGAGGGTGAGCTCAGGGGGTAACCAAGAATTACCCAAGTCATTACAGAGTGGAGACCTCCAGATTCAGCCCTTGCTACCCGCAGCGGGAGGCTTATGGCCCTCCAGGGGGTCATCGGTGCCCTGTGAGCATTTAGTTACCAAATCAGAGCAATATCCCTTCTATTTGTTGACTGATCGTGCTATCTGTCTCCACTCGACAACACTCCTTACGCAGTGTCTTCTCAGTCATACCTGTCGTTCATAGACACTGCTTACAATAGCCAGAATCCCGCCGATTTACCACTAGAGGGCGTTCAGCGTGACTAACGAAATAAACATTTTCTGATTGGTTCATACTGTCAGCGTCCTTGACAACCGCGGGAGATTGGTGACTCGCCGTAAGGCTTTTATAAGGGACTGTTGCATTGCACTCTTCAGTGTTTAGCTCGTGTCTTTTTTGTTTAGAAACATCGCTAAAGATGTGGATAATGATGCTCTATGAGATTATTGTGTTTGTATATTGATTGATCTTGTAAACAGCAGGATCAAGCACGGGGCAATTCCCGCGCTGACTGGCCTCTGACTAGTGCTGCCACCATGCGGAAAATCGGCGGGATTCTGGCTATTGTAAGCAGTGTCTATGAACGACAGGTATGAGTGAGAAGACACTGCGTAAGGAGCGTACACTCGACGAACGAATTGTTTTTTAAGATCTTTTAAGAAGATGTACATCCCTGATAAGCTCTGTATTGGCAAGAATACCCTTGACTTCGCCGGTCTTCGCCTCGCCCTTCAAGGCGGAGAGACTGGCGCGGCGCGTAAGCAACGCGTCGGGAAAGCGTTCAGCCAATCAGGGTGGCGGTAACACGGACCGAAACACCTACCGACGAATCTGATTGGCGGAACGCCTGCACTACGCGTCGCTTACGCACCAGTCTGTCACCGGCTTTACTCTACATGGGGCGAGGTTGATAAGCGGTAGTTTAACAACATGTCAATAGAGGTCTCCCTTTAACGCGGGTATGTTTAGCGCAGGACAGGGAAAGAATACACTGCCCCTTTAAATCTTATGGTGTTTGATAACTTAATTAGCAAACCTATTCCCCTCGTTTACTAAACTGGTTAGGATTATGTAATTGATTAGCACCTTGATCAGGCAATTAATTAGTAAATAATCGACGTCAAAATGATAGTTAACGGCCATCTAATCAATCAATTAAAACATCCATTAATTGACATTTACAGTAATATTGATTAATTAATTTCCCTCCCAGCACCCAGCGTTAGGTCTTGGAATGTAGAAAAGGATTTTTCCGATATACGTTTTTCGAAACATCAGGATCTCTACTGAACTAGCCTTATTCAATCCTCCACGCACCCAAGGACCGACCACGTTCCAAGTTCAAGGATAGCCGTGCGCAATGATGATACCTGGCCTATCGTAGCGTGAAAACCCATCAGTCGATCAGCGCGGGAAGCGAAATTTTTATTCCCACACATTTTCAGTGCCATCAAGCAGAAACTACTAAACTCTTCATGCAGCGGTATTCTCGTTTTAAAGGTGCCCACAGGTCGACATTGCGTCTTGAAGCCACTCGACTCCGTCACGGATCCGTCGCAGATCAAAAAACTACCACGCGCAGTCGACCCTTCAGCGATTGAGAGGAACTCGGAGCAACTGGCAGTTCCTCGAACAGCACGATCAACTAGCGAATCCGGCAGTTGCTCACGATTAAGAAGGCATTGTTTGCTAATTTCTACGTCACGGACGTGACACCCGTGACACAACTAATTAGCAAGCAGTGCACTAATTATCAATCACAACGAACTTAATTCATACCAGGGGCATAGAAGGACAAGAGCCTGACATGATGCTGGGTACTTAATGGTCCTTTGGTGCCATGAGTTGCAGAGACCGCACTGAACAAGTAAAAAAATATCACGAATTTGACCGTGGACATGCCCCACTGCCGAAAAGTATGTACAATGTAACATCCACACAAGCACGTGGCACACGTGACCTACACCATACGTGTATGAAACGCACATGAACTCATGCTACCTCCACTTTACAACGCCAATTCGGATCGTACCAGAGACAAAACAAACGAGCAAACTTCCCATCAACAAAATTGCTTTGTATTGTTATGAAGAAACATTAGGCTGTATCGAATATCGTTACAAAATGTACAACAAAATGCCTTATGATCCATTCAGGTCGGCATTCGGTATAGGAACGAGCTTTCATCAACTCCAGCCAGAGGCCGAATCATCTTTGACTGATATCGGTAATGACATTTAGGGTTGCTTTCCAATAACATATATTTTTTTGTTTCGTCTGCTGCAATAAGTCCAACGACATATATATATTTTTTTCATGGTTCAATATTGGAAAACAGAGATTATAAATAAGCTCCGTTGCGAAACATTTTCGATAAATAAGGACTGTGAGAGTGCAGTAAATGGGATTCGAAGCCTTGCTCATTTTGACAGATGTAACAGGAAAGCTTGTCCCTGAAAAAGTGTCCGGTGTAATACTTTTCATTGCCCCCCCCCCTTTGCCAATGCCCCCAACAAATGACTGACGGAATAAGCCGCGACGTGACAATGGTGAAGGCACTGACAAACACATCTCTCTGTTTTTGAGCGTCCACGATATAACGAAGCGGGCACCTGGCCGATCTGAATCCGGTGTGACGTTTTTCAATGAGGCCCGTGTGCCAGTGTGACATTACAATAGATTGACGGAATAAGCCGCGACTTGACAATGGACGACACACAGAGAAACAGCGAGTCCGTTTCCCAGTGTGTTGCGAACAATGGGAATCGCACAGAAAAATGGCCACACTGAAAAACGTTACACCGGTGTGACGTTTTTCAATGAGGCCAGTGTGACATTATAATAGATTGACGGAATAAGCCGCGACTTGACAATGGACGACACACAGAGAAACAGCGAGTCCGTTTCCCAGTGTGTTCCGAACAATGGAAGTCACACAGAAAAACGGCCACACTGAAAAACGTTACACCGGAAAGAAACGGTTAATAGGCAAATAACTGCAGCATTGTAGGTGGATAACTGTGTAGGGATATGTCCAGGAGGTCTATCACCACAGATATCCAGCACCAAAAATAGCCCAAATAGAACTGGAGCAGCTGATGGCGTAATACTTGTATAAGATATAGTACATGTAGATGTAATCGATGTGGGGCATAACTTATCGGAATTTGTCATCGTCAGATATTCGAATCATGTTTATAAGAATATTTTTTCTTCGGAGGGTATTTCACATTTGCCCCGAGTTAAAGTGCCACTGTATGCATGAGGTGTGCCTCAGTATCCCTCCCCTGGCGGCGGAATCTGGAACTAACGTGATCAGACTGGTGTCCAATGTCCAACCTATACAAAGCCAGTGGTAACACATAAGCTGGACTGACACTATGACCCGTATTCTAGAAGCAAAGAGAAGGCAAGCACAAAAATCGACACACAATATATGACAAATAAAAAGTCAATTTCCAGAATGTTT
>NMRB01004529.1:5125-35770 GCA_002633025.1 Notospermus geniculatus
CGAGGGTGTCCTGACATGCTCTTCATGTGAACCATACACGCTCAGTACAAAAAGGACAACCAGGAAGTAAAATCCAAATCCAATATGGCCGCCCTGTTTTGGAAAATCTTGCAGCAATCATGGAATTCGCATGCCGAGTACTCTATACCTGTTGAAAATATTGCTATCAAAATGGGTGGACTAAGTAGAACAAAACTCGAACTTTATGATCCACATGTCGTTTGATCTTCAAATTGTAACATTTCTTGGGAAAGTGTACCGATTACTAGTCTTTTGTTTCAACTGATTAGCTAATTAGTTCGTTCCAAGATGCGTCTCATTCAATTCCTTTTGACTTATAGACCCCAGAGGTGCCTTCATTTCCGTCATACAACTTGTACGTTTATGGCATTTTGACATCTTTTATTTACGACGCCTGACCACATTTCAAAAATTCACAACAACGGCTCGCCCTTAATAGGCTTGAGAGTTCCAAATTTGGTTGTTACGTTGGTCATACTTTCATGGGTGCGTTCGGGTACGCTGACGACGTCGTCATTTTATCCCCCATGAAAAGCGGGTTAACTGAAATGCTCCACATATGTGATAT
Organism: Notospermus geniculatus; assembly: GCA_002633025.1. NCBI lineage: Eukaryota > Metazoa > Nemertea > Pilidiophora > Heteronemertea > Lineidae > Notospermus > Notospermus geniculatus. The sequence continues at coordinate 5,715 of NMRB01004529.1, forward strand.
ATACTCAACTGAGTATCATGTAACTTTCAACCCTTCTAAGAGTGTCTTACTATTTTATGGAGTGAAGGAAAATGATGAAGTTATATTTATAATATGGAATGGTCGAAGGATAGTTGCAGACGATAGGGCGAAGCATTTAGGACATACTTTAGGGGCTGAGATTAGAGAAGAGGTGATGGATGAAGTAGTTGGGGAAATGTATAAGAGAACGAACTGTATTATTTCATTGTTTGGTTTCTGTGACTACGAAGTCAAGTATAGATTGTTTAAAACATTTGTGATGAGCCTATATGGTAGTGCTTTGTGGGACTACTCACACCGTTCCTTTGAACGATATTGCACTGCTTGGCGGAATTGCATCAGAAAACTCTTTCGACTACCGCCAAGAACACATTGTGCTCTATTGCCTGCAATTTGTAGAGATATGTCACCAGACGCACAAGTCTTTTTAAGATTTTCGAGGTTTTTATTCAAATGTAGTAAAAGCAAGAACACTAAATTGACAACGAGTGTGCGGTTGGCTAGTTCTGGGTTGACCAGTGGCGCAAGAAACATCGCGAGGATATGTGATTTTTTTTCATTGTGACATTAATAGGGCACCTCAAAGTAAACCGTTATTCATAGACACCCACCCGTTTGGTCCAGGACTACCATTTCCTTACCAGATACGAAGTTAATGAAATGATAATGGCTGTGTGCACCGGATAGAGTTACGTTGTTGTCTGAACAAGGTGTGACTTAAAGTAAAAAAAGGGGTGTAATTGAATATGAGATTGCTCCATCATCTGATCGCAACAATCCAATCTCAGCAATCAACAGATTATTGCAGGTTTCACGTGCCATTGCAAGACACCAACAACCTCAGATAAGCCAAATCGAGCTCAAATTGGATCACAAGTGTCCCGTAGGTCATTGTATGTGTATCGCAGACAAAAGCCTGCACAATAAAATCATGCAATCAGCATTTGGAAGACCTCAGACTTCAGGCTTTAGGGGGCGGTAGCCATAAGGAAGCGCACTGCAAATGGCGACTGAAAACAATTCATATTTTCTTCAAACAAAAAGGTAGCATCGATTTCATGTATTTCTATGAAATTGATACTCTTGTTCTACACATCTAAATTGAAAACGATGTGCTTTCATCTTTCATTAATCAGCTAATTAAGCAAACAATGAGATCTCCATTTGACTTTTTCGTCATAGATTTCTCGGCAACAAGGCGACTGGGACCTGGCGTTTTATCACCAAATGTTGGGGAATACATATGTGCAGGTGCCGACGTTGAGTTAATTTGCAAATTCTAATTCTTAGTAATGATAATTATGTAATTTGTGCCAAAAATTGGTCAAAAATGAACTTTTTGAATATCTCCCGAATCCTGTTGAATAGTGAAAAAATCTCAACGTCGCGCCCTCCGCACAAATATTCTGCTGCCGAATGCAAACCACTGAAGTGCGATGCCTGATGGACGAGAAAAGTCTTCCCAAAATTTCCACATTTTGGCCAAAACACGCCTACACTTTTCGAAATACGCGGGCTACTAAAGTAACCTCCTTATTGTGATTAAAATAGGCCTATGCGCACGGACGCACCGGGTGTATAAAAGCATTGTGCTGGACAATATTTTTGAAACAGTGCAGGTTTTGGCAACGACCCATGATCAGCTTGTCCTTGACGCCTAATTTTATTAACAATACATGGTTATTCATAAATAAAACGGTTCAACCATCGACCGCCGCACTATTGACGGCGCTGTAGGTTTCCCTTAAGCTATAGTTCAGCTCATCTAAAGCTTATCTTTGGCTCAAATGTGTTGCGGATCAAGTTGGGATTAGCGGAATAAGAGCTTAAGTTATGGATCAGTTGAGCTGTAGCTTACAACCAAATACGGATCAGTTGGTGCATACGGGCCATTGAAGCATCCTGAGAATATCAGGGGTTCTTACTGCTCGCTCCCTTCGTCACTTTGTCTGCGGTGACGAAGGGAGCGAGCAGTAAGAACCACTCATATTCTCAGGATGCATTGAAGCGGGCATTGGCATAGGGGAGGCATTTTCAGACATTATACCTGGACAATCGTTTCAATTGTTGATTATCATTGCGTATTATTGTTAAAGCACAGTGTCCTGTTTAAAGAAAAGTATTGCATCATATTTTGCCAGACAGTTTGAAGACACAGACAGTCCTGAATAGGTAACAACTCTATTAGAGTTGTCCTCTATTCACAACTGTTTGGAGCTCCAGACTGTGCGATGAAATAGAGCACTACATATTAGGTAACAGGCTGGGTAATGTGTGCCACGAATAGTGTCCATTTCATGGGTGTTATGTGAGTTTGATTTTGTGTCAGTTTTCTACATAGGTTTGTGGTCACACCATTATTCAGGGTATGCATGCCATTGATTTGGAAAAGGCCTAGGCCCTTTCAAAAAAAGAAAAAGTTTCTCAGGTTGTCCGTACAAACCCTACACGTACTTACACAATAGAAATCCCCGGGCTTTTTGAGACTAGGTGTGGGCGTCTATACACTACAAAAATAAGCCGTGGTTACACTACATTGAAATCCCCGGGTTTTTTGACACCCGGGTCTAGCCCGGCTCTGAAAAATCCCTCCTGAGGCCCTGTGCCTGTCAACACTACTCAAATTTTGTGACGGGGACCTAAATTAAACCCTCCAAAAACCGTTCGAGCTCGGAGGGGATTATTACACCGCGTTTTTAACAGGTGTGGACAGAAAAAACCCGGGTTCGACACGGGTTTTTTATGTAGTGTAACAAGGGCTATAAAATCCAGTTGAACTTAACTGCTACGCCCGGTGTTAGGATCGCTGCTGGCGTGCACTCTTCACGAGGAGGCGGTGCCAAATTTCACTGCTGGCTGGCTTCCCATGACCTTGACATTGTCACGCCTTTTGAAAAAATAAGTTGTTTATTCCGCCCTCTTATCACTGCTTATCATTACATTTGCTACGTTATCTTATGTAAAGACAGTTTTCTCTCGTAAAAACAAGGCCCCACAAAAGCTGCACTAGACACGCCACCTGTCGGCCTCGCGTAAGTTACGCAAAAAACCCTGGGTTTTATGTAGTGTGTCCAAGGCTATAAATTCGCCTCAAGGCTATAAATTCACCCCTCAGCTCCTCACGACCTCCAACATGTCCAAGGTATGCGCCAATCCTGGGATTATCATTGCCCTAAAGCATGGCGCACACGGGCGACTAAAATGGGGGCGACTACTACGTCGCATGCGATAATCACCTTTGAGGTCGATCAGTGATGTCATCCACGACATCACTGATCTTCCAATGAAGAATTTGTCGCAAACGAGTCGACAAAAACTAAAAAAACTAAAAATATGTTCAGTCGCTGCAAGGCCGGTCACCGAGAAAATCACTCGAAAAAATCGCCCGTGGGGGCAGGCTTAAATTAAACAGGCCTGCTAAAATGCAGCAACCTATGCTTTTGTAACAGCATCTCGTCGTTGTCTTCGCGAGCAGCCATGGCTCTCACTAGTAGACCTTTATCCCATTCAACAGTCTCGACAACAGTTGTCAAAGAGTTGTTGCACAGACACTTCAACAACAGTCTGGCTCCACACAATAGCTGAACTGTTGGAGTGACAGTATGGACAAACTGAGAAACTTTTTTCAAAAGGGCCTAAGCCTTTTCAAAATCAATGGCATGCGTACCCTGAATAATGGTTTGACCACAAACCTATAGAAAACTGACACTCAATCAAACTCACATAACACCCATGAAATGGGACCTATTCCTGGCACACATTACCCAGCCTGTTACCTAATATGTAGTGCTATATTTCATCGGACAGTCTGGAGTTCCAAACAGTTGTGAATAGAGGACAACTCTATTAGGAACAGTCAGCCGCGCATATTGCCAACAGATGGCAGCAAAGTCTTAGTGGACCAATGCACAGGAAAATCTACGTGATTGCTGTTCGATCGATAATGACCGGGTCCGCTAGATGCATTGAATTGGGCCGTAGTGACACCTAGTGGTCAACTCGCTGACAGCTCCTATTACGATTGCTCATGATTTTGCCTGTTATGCACGAGTAAATAGGCAGTCTGGTGTTCCAGAGGGTATCCTCTGACAACATATCTCCGGGGAGCCACCTGCCTCCGTCGGTCCGGTCGATTTTGCCTGTTATGCACAAGTAAATAGGCATCAGCCATTTTACACGTCCTCCATACACATTTACACTTGCAAACTGACAGTCAGCACAACAGAACAAGATCTTTTTATGCATTGCTTAGACCAACATTGCATAAGTGAAATCCCTGAGAGGCTAAAGTACTTGTACCATTACATAATTAGGCCTATTATACCCGTAATGCACTGATTACCCACACCGGGCACAGCTATTCCAATACCTTTGTTTTAAACGATGGCCAAACGATAGCTCTGACCCTATCTCTAAAATCTCTATGGTTAACGAATGCGTTAACCATAACGAGCCTTTCGGGAACAGCGTCGCGTATTCTACGATGGGCTAACGAAGCTGTAAGGAATTCGTTACGCTAAAGATGGCTTCGGGAACACCACCCCAGATCGTTTTCATGGTCGAGGCCTTTGCACGGACGATTGGTCATTTCTCGTAATATGCGTGCTACTCTCATAATAGGCCGTGGGCCAAAAGCTGTATCTTGTCAGTTCGTGGTGACCCTCTGGGGCAACTTCATTTCTTTTTTATTTCAGAGAAAAGGTCATTTTCAAGTAATTTTCAAAAAGTTCCCGTGTCGTAGTAGCTCCTAAGTTTTTTATAATGGGATTTGTATTTCATCATTGGATGTCAATTGGACGCTACAATGGAGTTATGTACAGGAGGACGGGTGACGATGTACAGCTAACTTTTGAACGGTTGGATTTACACCCCATAAATCTATTACCAACAGATAGAAATATGCTGCCTCGGAACCAAATAAACCACCGAAACCTGGGTTCAGATCGCTCTAACATGTTGTTTCAGCAGAACCCCATAAAGGACACTGACTAGTACTACCGAAAACGTGTCATTTTTGTGATATTAAAATTGTCATAACTTTCTTGATATTTGACTGATTTTTGTTCATATTTATATAATTTTAAAAGACTTTTACGCGAGCCTACTGTATGTCCTATCCATTCACTTCACACCAATAGTTTTGGCCCTTGATATTAGAAGTATGCGGTGTGGTCTTTTGGACAACCAGGTGTAGTGTAAATGAATGTACCTGTAAACCAGTGCCCGGGTTACAATAGGTTCTATTGTATCCTGAATATTGGTTTTCCTCCTCGTGCGGCTTATTCCGTCCTACACAATAGGGTAGGGCACTGATTTATGGGGGGCAGTGAATTACGTTACACCTGTATAGGGCTGGAATGCTAAACTTTTTTGACGGATACCAAGCGAGGGAAAGGTGTCAGTAAGACTAATCTTGGCAGCATAAAGCGCCATGTGCACCTACCTACACCTGTAGATGGAAAAATATATGGGCTGTATCGCTTCCACATCACAACGTAAGTTAATTGATCCAAAAGAACGTACGTCGTCACTGAGTTCTTCACTTCGAGCTGCAAACGAAAGAAATGTAAATTTACGGAGGATACCCCATAGCTGAAGATTATCAGGTCGGCTTTGTAAGAAGCATGTCCCAGGTTCGAATCCAGCCTGCTGGCCATATGGGATCATCCCGGACTCTTCACTTCCGTCGCACGAGGCTGTAACTTGGCCTTGTATCTTTGCAAAGGGCAAGTAAACGATCCCATCCAATAACAGTAGCATATGTAGCTTTCGATGGCCTCTTCCACACCCATATCTTACTAATAATCTTATATTCTTCTTACTAAGTATCTTTGCCTTTTCTTTGTATAATATAAGCAAGAAAAATCTCACTAAGATTTTTCTGATGAGATTCTTACAAGATTTCTCTTAGTAAGATTTTTCTTCTAGCATTCTTGTTAGAACCCTTAAAAATGTTATTAAAGCGGACTACATGCATTCGAGCCATAGTTTGACAGATGGAGTGACAGGCTGACGCCACTGAATATACATTTGACTAAAAAGATAACTTTCAATTCAAGATCATTTTGCAAACAAATTACATGTACAAATGTACGTATTACATTTTGGGATGTCAAGTCACACACTGGGTTAGCCAAAACGGTGGACTTGTTGTGCCTCAAGTTTAATTTTAGTTATAGATTATATCTTCTCCTTGGTTGAGCAAACAAATACATGTACAGAAAATAAGAATCATTTTATCGCTTATGGTGTTCTCCAATTTCTGATGCCAAAAACTCTATTATACATCGGGAATAGAGACTCGAGAGCGATGAAATTTGGTCAGGGGTACAAGAATGCGCATTAAAACCATAGCTGTGTTCACAGTGAGAGCGACAACGGTCCCCGGAAAACGGTTTGATAATATCAGCCCTTTCTCACCAGTAAAATGAAAGTGTTTTCATACCGCTTTCACACAACCGACGTCAATGCGTCATAAATCTCGCCACCTGTGACCGACTGCAGTATCGCGACATACTGCGCATGTGCGTGGCTGTATCGATATAGTTTATTATTGCGCATTCAGGCGTCAGACACAAGTTGCGGCCGAACCGTCACAGCGAAAGCGATATGAAAGCGGTGTGAGACCACTTCGCGAAGTGTTTCGCTAGAGCGGTTTGAAACCGTAAGACAACTGCAGTCTGAACGGCTAATAACACTTTAACGCGTTATATCGCTTTCAAGTTGGTTTCAAACCGGTATAAGACCTTACTGTGAACAGAGCTTATGATTCGCAATTAAGTGTCATGCTTTGTTCTAGAGTTATATTATGCTGCAGGTAACCAATGTCAAGGTCAATGACGAGGAAATGGAGGGTGCATAGCCAGGTTGAATATCAGCACAGAATCCCGGATAATTTGTCTTTAGAAACTCCCGAATCTGGAATTCAAAGGGTAATTGAGACGTTAACAATGCCGAAGAAGAGCAATCGTAGTTTTCGAGGAAAAATATTTAAGGCTATTTTCAAACAGAGGTTTCATATTTTTAAGGCTTTATTCAGAAATAACAATTTTTTTCTGAACATTACGAAAAAAACCCAGCTCGACTCAAACTGGTTGAGAAACATCTTAGTTATACCAATTTTTGCAATATATGTAAGTGAAACTTGAGAAAACAACAAAATCGTTTTTATTTTCCAATTAATTATTCTTCGAGTATTTCGAGGACCACGATACCGCCACTTTTTGTCGACAGACAGCGACACCGGCGGTGATTGCATCATTCCCCAATACTGTAGTTTTGTCTTTTGCCCCAGTGTTGGAGAATGTATTAGTCTAGGAGCTAACAAAGATTTAATGCACATCTCAAGTACAAAAATTTTTTGGGGCTTGGGGGTTAGTTTCTATCCCACTGACCACAAAAACCCAATACTTAAGTTCCGCAAATGGTGCGTTTAGAAGATAGAGCCGTTTGGATTTTGGGTACTGACTTTATCATTGGAGCAAAATCAGAGCATTAATGTACAGGGGCTTGGCATCCGATGTACAGCTATCTTTTAAATGGGTGGCTTGGGACCCTATAAATGTATTGCCAATAGATAGAAACATGGGTCTACTGAGACAGGAAAAAGTATTCTTACGTATTTTATCTTATTGGAAATGATGGTTTTACATCTTTTTCATAATTTTGGCCCGGGGGCCATTTTAAATTGATAAATTACTGTTTATTGAATTTCTCATTCTATAGCAAATAAAAAAAAATAAGAATATGCTATTCTGATTATATGGACCCATGTTTCTTTCTATTGGCAATACATTTATGGGGTATCAAGCCACCCATTTAAAAGTTAGCTGTACATCAGTATCCAAGCCCCTGTACAAATGCTCTGATTTTGGTCCAATGACAAAGCCAGTACCCAAAGTTCAAACGGCTGTATCTTCTAAACGCACCATTTGCGGAACTTAAGAATTGGGTTTTTGTGGTCAGTGGGATAGAAACTAACCCCCAAACCCAAAAAAGTTTTTGTACTTGAGATGTGCATTAAAATCTTTGTTAGCTCCAGCATTATATGATAACAATTATACAATGTATACTTGGATATCCTAGGAACGAGAGTTTCTCTATATGGGGCGAGGTGGATGTTCTGTCGGGGAGACCGGAGCTGGTTGTAACACTTTTACTTTTGAGGTCGATTACTTCCTAATTACAGGAGGTATTTATAACCAACCTCGTCCCCAGGGGTATAGTTCGCTCAGACAACCTCGGACCACTCGCTCACTAACCCCTGGAATCAGCTTCGGTTGCTAATCCAGGAATCTTGGACTAAGTATAGGTGGCAGCACGAGTCAAAATAATCAGTTTGAAATACTAACCAGTGCTTTTTAAAATTCTTTTTACAAAAAATCATCAAACCTGGATATAAATAACCTTCTGGTTTGATCCAAAATATTTTGAAAATTTCTTTGGGTATATTCTTGGATATATTTGACGGTTTCCCGTCAACCAATCACGTGCGTTAAATCCAAAGCTGATGCCAGGGGTTAGTGACGCGACCGCCATATTGTCAGAAAGCGAACGACCCCTGGGAACGAGGTTGATTTATAACCTGCTTGGTCTTTTGATTAGCTATCTCTATTCATGTCTCTAAAAAATGGGTCCAAAGTCGAGTGTTACCACCGGCCCCGTCAAAAAATGTCGGGGTTGGTTCCCGGTGTTGGCTGTAACACATCTCATATCTCATAAAGTGAGCATGGCAAATATTGAATTTAGTCGCTGTCTATTTACTTTTGACTAAGTGTGTACATCGAACCGCAAGTTGCGGCGCACAAACGTGCCTGTAGCCTTACCGCGATTAAATCGCCTGAATCTTGGCCTGGTGTTCTGATTACGAATTTTTTCACTCGGCCTATTTCTGACGGACACGTCATCGTCTTACGCAGGCTGGAACGTAAAATTCACATGCGCTATATCATCATTATGCCCGAAAGCCCGGTGTAGTAGAATCTAATGTCCCCCGATATGTGATGTCCCCCAACAATACATTTACGGATTAAGCGGCACCATTAAATTGGACGCTAGAGAGGCCAAGACCCTTAGTCCTGTGACAAACAATGCAGGGGAACATCAGATTTCATCACAGCGGGATGAATCTTGCGGAAAAAAGGCGTACTTGTCATGATTTTCCCATAGTGTCGCAGCATTTTAACGGTCCGATGGCTGTTGCTGCCGTCTTGTTCTCAACCGTCGCGCAACTTGCTCGCAGACGACCGGACATGTTCCGGGACGGCGGCAACTCAGTCGTCTGGTCAGAAGCCGGGTCAGAAGTTCTCTCCGACGCGACGCAATGGGAGACTTTATAGTCCGTGGGTTAGGGAGGGTCCACATGCATCCCCCCATGACCAAACCTTTTTTGGTATTTTCTTATTCCCTTTCGTGTACCCTTTGTGAAAAAGCATGTTAACATTAAAAAGTTTGGGTCTCATGTTTCCATAGCAACGGTTTTTTGACCACACCCATAGGAAAACTTATATTGTCCATAACTTTGCTATTACTTAATCAAATTCAATAAATTTGGTATCAATAGACTAGTCTTCATTTACTCTCTCATTTGGGAATGACCTGCCCTTTGTGGAAAAGCATGTTAACATTAAAAAGTTTCGGTCTCATGTTACCATAGGAATGGTTTTTGACCACACCCATAGGAAAACTTAAATTGCCCATAACTTTGCTATTACTTAATTAAATTCAATAAATTTGGTATCAATAGACTGGTCTTCATTTACTCTCTCATTGAGGAATGTTAAATGCATTTATTTCATGGTTTCTGACCTTGTAAGGTGTCAAAATTTAGTTCCCATTGATGCAATTTAAAATGCAGCTATTAGACAATGAGACATGACTGGGAAAGATGGCTGTTTCTTAATTTTTGCAGCGTAGTGCTGATAACTACACACTCCTGTTTTACATGAAGATGGACATACTGAACACATTCAGCTTATTCCCACAAAACAAATCCTGCACATTTCTAAGATGGCCTGCCTATTTAGGTGGCCAATGGGATAAACAGTAGGGTTGAAAAAATTGATGTCTTCATATCATATCAACATGGGTATCAAATTAAAGGTGAGTACAACAACATGGCATGTGTTTCATTCCCAAAATGTACACTGCAACCCTTGAGGGGGTCAAAAAGGGTCACACATATTTGGTCTAACAGAAACATGGTGTGTAAACTTAAATGACCCTTGTATATATTTTAATGATTACGTTAGCTATGCATCACAGGCTACAAAGTCAAAGCGAGGAGGTAGACCGATGGGTGGGGTAGTTGTTTGTGTAAGAAAGCACCTGGACAAGTTCGTGACAAGGTTGTTAGATCAACTGTGTAACATGGTTTTCCTGCGAATTTCTAAATCTGTATTTGGTGTTGATAAAGATATTCTATTTGTATGTGTTTATATCCCGCCTCCGGGTTCACCCTTTTTCAGTGATTTGGAAACGAGGGGTTTGGATATTTTAGAAGATGGTTTGTCATTGTTGGATTTTTCTTTAGATCTTGTGTACTTGGTGTTATNAAACTGGGATTCCTTCACTCTATTGATGAATTCAAAAAGTGAACGAACGTTGCGCAGTTTGGCTCTGTTCCTGGTAAATGTTAGAAAGAAGCGTCTCTCCGTATAGTCGTCGTCATCTTGTAATGTTTGTGAGTATGTATCATCTGTAGTTTTTTCTTTGTAAAGGGCCAATGGCCTGTAGCATTACTGAATAAATTAAATTAAATTAAATCCGACTTTGACCCCTTACAACAAGTTCCACGGGGGCTGCAGGTGGATGAAAATAATTTATTTCAACATTGCCTTCATAGAGCTCCGAAATGATACCCATCCTGACACCCTTTGGGTAACAGTTTTCCTGATCCCCTCAAAACGGGTCCAACTTCAGGATCTTGCCTTGGATTGCTATAGAGGGCACAGGTGAATTTTTCCAACACACCAAATATGGAATCACCAACCCACCAGACGTTGCAGTGTACATTGTGGAGAATGAAACCCATGCCATGTTGTACTTACTGAGACCTTTAATTTAATACCCATGTTGATATCATTTCAAGACATCAATTTTTTCGCCCCTACTGTTTAAAACCCCTTTGGCCCCCTAAAAAGGGTGGCCATCTTGGAAATGTGCAGGATTTATTTTGTAGTAACAAGCTGAGTGTGCTCAGCATATCCATCTTCACATAAAACAGGAGAAAATGTTGAATTTTTAGCGCCACGCTGCAAAAATTAAGAAACAGCCATCTTCCCCAGTCATGTCTCATGATCTAATAGCTACATTTTAAATTGCATCAAGGGTAACTGACTTTTGACCCCTTACCAGATCAGAAACCATGAAACAAATGCATTTAACATTCCTAAATGAGAGAGTAGATGAAAACCAGTCTATTGATACCAAATTTATTAAATTTGATTAAGTAATAGCGAACTTATGGACAATTTTAAGTTTTCCTATGGGTGTGGTCAAAAACCCGTTGTTATGGTAATGAGACCCCAATTTTTTTATGTTAACATGCATTTTCACAAAGACTACACCAGAGGGAATAAGAAAATACAAAAAAGGTTTAGGCTAGTCGGGGGGGGGGGGATGCATGTGGACCATCCTAGCCCACGGACTATTACTGCCGTTAGAGGCCGCCAGTTAGCGGTCCTAAACATCAGAAAATTTGATGTCAGACGTTATTTTACGGATGATGTCGTGGCGTGCATTTCTTCTCTATGACGTCAAATTCCATGACGTCCTTGGACCGATAACTAGTGGTGGCCTCACTGGGCAGGTCTCCCATCCTTGCGTCGCTTTATAGCGCGCAGCGCGGCGGCGAAGCGGTTTTAACACAACACGCGCCTGGGGGAGAAAAGTACCCAGAATACATTGCAAATCTGTACCACGAGTTTCGCTCGAGTGAAGCAAATATGGCGCCCAAAACACGATATAACCGTAAATGATGTAACGTTCTCACTGAGAGAGAGACATTCCAGACCGATGTTATGAATTCGCCGTTGTTGTTAAAGGGGATGAGCACCTAAGAGACTACCTGCACAAAATGTGTATCTCAGAGACGGTGACTTCGATTGGCTTCAAATTCGCTCATATTATATCTCATGTGAAGTGATTGATAACATCAGGAAGAAAAATTATTTTTGTCAAGTGTTACCCATTAATTTGAAACAATGTTTTTTTTAGGTGGCTAGAAATGGTGGAAAAATTAAGATTTGTTGTCTCTGTTTTCACAGTGGCTTGAAGAACGCTTCAAAGAAAAATCCCCAATGCTTAGTTTCAATTTATTGATCTCAGATTGACAGGAAATGAAGCAAGAAGATTCTGTGATTTCTGGGTGAACTCATGCTCTGGAAGAGCCCAAACAACTCTTCACAACAGGCTTCCAAGTTGATTACCCAATGTGGTAAGCCAAAGGCGGTTTAGTGCAACAATAATACTTTATTTACCATGGTCAATGGAGAGTACTCGTGTCCTAGGTCAAACTGGCCAATATTGTTCCATTGATTCCCCTATGATTCATGAATTATCACCAGTTCTTGTATAGTCCATAGATATTACATAATGAAAAAAGGGGAGTCATAACAAAACTAGGATACTTTTTCCAGACACTAGCCACCACACCATTCATGTGGCCTCAACTCATGTCAAAGACCAACCATTGATTCCCCATTACATAATTCTGAAGTGCCATGGGGTTACGCCTACATGAATCTGTCTGAGCCCTTTCACATTACAAGGCCTAATACAAGCCAAGCATAACACAGACAGAAATAGATTTGTTTTGGNAAATTCGATCACTTAAATCAGGGAAAGCGGCTGGACCAGACTTGGTTATACCAGAGTTTCTAAAATTTGGTAACGTACAAACTTTTACTGTGTTGACAAGGGTATTCAACGTTATTTTTGATGTTGGTTACTTTCCGGTGGCTTGGAGTAAAGCTTTGTTATGCCATTATTTAAAAAGGGTGATCCTTTAAATATGGATAATTATAGGGGCATTTCCTAAATTTAATAAAGTGCCATGGGGTTACGCCTACATGAATCTGTCTGAGCCCTTCCACATTACAAGGCCTAATACAAGCCAAGCATAACACAGACAGAAATAGATTTGTTTTGGCTCTTCCAGAGCATAATTCCACCCACAGATCACAGAATCGTCTTGCTTCCTTTTTCTATCAATCTGGGATCAGTAAATCAAAACTAAGCATTGGGACTTTTTCTTTGAAGTGGTCTTCAAGTTACTGTGAAAACACAGACAATGAATCCTGTTTTTCCACCATTTCTAGCCACCTAAAAAAACATTGTTTCAAATTATTGGGTAACAGTTGACCAAAATAATTTTTCTTGTTGCTGTTATCAATCACTTCTCATGAGATATAATATGTGCGAATTTGAAGCTAATCGAAGTCACCGTTTCTGAGATACACACTTTGTGCAGGTTTGTTTCTTAGGTGCTCATCCCCTTTGTCCTTTCTCCGTTTTTCCAATTGTCGTGACGTGAGGTGCGCACCATATTTCTAAAATACTTTCAATAAACTTTCGATTGTTTTAATGAACGGATTTAATTGAAGCAGCACGATTAATTTAAAACAGAGCGAATAGTTCCACATATTACCGCCATTTGCAATGTAGCGTTCATGCTACGCAGGCGGTGACGTCAGAATATTTCCAGGTCTCACAACAAATTGTCATGTATCGGGGGCAAAATTCGTGTGAAATTTTGATGAAATTTGTTGTCTTCTCCCTATCGTATTTTTTACTGGTGGTAAAAAATACTCGACCAACAATCTGCTCATGGTTGCTGCCATTTCGTGATAGCTTGTGGATTCCGACATTAGTAAACTTCATCGCCTTCAATTGCACTCGAATTTTGGGATTTTACGTCTATGCATGTATGGATGTTGCGTAATGTGCATGTTTATCATCGTTGAATGGTAGAGCGCACCACCTTGGGATAATTGCTGGCTTTGGAAGACTACGATCTGCGTCGTCATTTTCCGCACTGGCCAGGCAGCTATAGTATAATAGGTCAGGCAGGAAAATGCCCAACAACTATCGAGTCATCGAGCGGCCGCGTCTCGTCGTGTTGATTACCACAAGCCCTTTGCAACCTGCTACCTTCGAATGAATACGACAGCAAAGAACTGATACCGGTCGCCGACTTGAAATTGATCACATCTTGGTGGAAATCACGTCTAGCAAGTCCAATACGGCGATCGAGTGCCCAGTTGCAAAGCAAGTCGCAAAGCAAAATCAGGGATGAAAATCACAGGTGGATTCCGCGCTAACTGGGCGGTTGCAAAAATTCATTGATGTACAATAGTGACGTGGGATGGCGTTTTGTCAGTGAGCGCCTCCACAGTGCTGCAAAGCCATTTTCCTGTCGCCGCGAGATATATCGTGGTTATTCAAACAGTTTTGTAGTCATTGGACAGAATTAGTCTCGCACGCCCAGATGACATTGTACAAATTGACCATTGTTTATAATAAGGGGATGAGATTTATAACTGGTAAATAAGAAGTTGGAAAACGATAACTAATAGTTATTTAAAAATGAAATGGTCCATGGACCATGTGCTCACCTGTGGGTGAATGTCCCAGAAGAACAGATGACAACTGCGTGTTCAAGTGTAGGCCTAGGCCTAGGCCTATTTTGTACAGCTAGGCCTAACAGGGCAGGGTAGGCCTAGCCTAGACCTTGGCCTACTAGCCTAGTCCAAGGCAGATTGGGCCCATCATTAAAGAAATCAAAGTCTTTGACTGATCATGGTTGTATGACAAGAAGAATGTGTCAAAATACCACCAAGGCCTACCTGCTCTTTGACTGATCATGGTTGTAGGCCTATGACAAGAATGTGTCAAAATACCAAGGCCTACCTGCACAGTCTGTCATGTCCAAACAAAGGCAACATCATCAGATCCCCCTGACACAGTGCACAGCCACACCATCAGCATAGCCTAGGCCTAATCAGTCACACAACCAGTGAACACTGCATGAACTGACTGAGGCCAAGGTCTACCTGTTACCATGGTCACTGTACTGACTGACCCCACCTCTGTCTCTGTGTGTCTGTAGTTCATTGAATAGTTACTAGATGGCTCCACGGCATTTGAATTGAAATGGACAAAAAGTGCAATAACTAACTTATTATTCGACGGATCATCGCCAAATTTGTATCATAGGTACATCTAATGCAGATACATGATATATTATACGGGTTTTCAAGTTGAACAACGTTTATCGGTCACACAGGTCAAAGTTCCATTTTCCAAAATGGCTACCTCGCAGCGGTCTGTGAAGTCCGATCACGCTGAAATTTGCTGTACACATGAAGGCTACAAAGATACATACTTGTTCAAGTTCAGAACATTCTAGCTCCAGTAGTTAACGAGCTATGGGCCAACACCCGATTTCCAAGATAGCCACCTGGTGGCCATATTTGAAGTCCGATCGGACCGAAATCCGCTACAGACATAGAGGGTACCTAGATACATCATCACACCTAATTTGAACAATCCAGGACAAATAGCCACGAAACGTGCCGCCCGATGATGAAATTTCGAACTTTGACCTCTGTGACCTTGAAAATTACGTCAAATCAAAAACCCGGGGGATATGTCGTGTATCCTCATAAGATGTACCTACGATAAAAATTTGGTGACGATCCGATCAACGGTTAAGGCGAAACTGCACTTTAAAGGTTTTCGGTTCATCCCCCCTGGTGGCCAAGCCAGGAATCAGATCGGACCGAAACTTGGTGTCTGAGGTCATGTCACCTAGTGACACATGTGTACCAAGTTTGGTACCAATAGGCCCAGCGGTTACGAAACGTGCCCTGCTAACGGACGCCGACGACGACGACGGACGACGACGGACGACGGCGCGTGACGACTATAGCTCACAGGTGAGCTAAAAATAACTGATATTTTTCAAAAACTGATGGTTTTCACTTGATTTTTTCAGTTCTTTTTTGTGTCAGAAGAAATACTGCAAAAACTAGGTTAAATTCACAAAACTGCATTTGTCTGACACACAATTTTCGATTCTTCTTGGTTAAGAGAAGAATTCCTCCCAAGATATGACAATTTTGAATTAAACGAGGTGGATGTATTGAATAACGACAACATTCATTCAGACAAACATTTATTTTGAAGAAATATGTCAATTGTACATGGTCGGTTACTTCCCAACTGTAACAATGGTGAAAATCTGTAAAACATGCACTCTTTTTCATTCCCTTTCGATGACAATGCACCGTTTATAGATAACAAGCAGTTAGCGCATATAATGTTTTGGGATAAGTGCAACATTTGTAATCTAATCTACAGGCAATTTAATTTTGTTTCTTATTTGACAACATACATTCTCAAACTGCTCAAAAATTCCTGTAATGAATGACATTCTCAAACGGGTCAAAAATTATTATCCTGAATGAGATTCACAAACGGGTCAAAAATTTCTGTCCTGAATGAAATTCTCAAAGTGGTAAAAATTTCTGTCCTGAATGACATTCTGAAACGGGTCAGAAATTTCTGCCCTGAACTACATTCGCAAAGGGGTGAAAAATGTCTGTCATAAATGGCATTTCATTCTGGTAAAACAATTTTTTTCCTTATCTCCATTCTCAAACGGGTCAAAAATTTCGACCCTCTGAGCCAAGATAAAAATAGGCCTGGGGGATTATGCCTAAAAACCACAACCCAGACCAAATGAATAGGGTCTAGTCCATTATTCTTGAGGGTGGACTGGATACCCTTCAATGCCAGTCAATCAAACATGAATTCACAATCACATTGATGAGGCAACAGGTCAGAGGCATGTTGACACTGACATACTAGGCCTACATGGTACCTGGATAATAACAGCCATTCAGAATGAAGAATAGGGCATACTAAGCATACAATGAAAGCCTTACCCCCTCTTCAAGAATAGTTCAGCCCAATCCATGTCAATTTCGGGACTATTGGCCCTTATGTCAAAGATGTCAAGTCTAGTCAAAACAGTGATTATTACATGTCTGAGTGTTAAGCAAAACACAACTTAAGGAAAAGTGAGTTATCAGATGAAGCATTTTTAGGACTTACCAATGAAAATCAAATGTTTTTGTTTTTGGTATATGTAGCAAACAGTCAACGCTAATAGGAGGTGAAAAAATCAGCCCACGAAATGGCCAGATTCTAGGAGTAATTTGGCCTCAAAGATAAAACAAAAGAGCTAATTAGTGATTTATGTTATCAAAAATAATCTCTATGGCCCTTCAATCATCCCTCCAAGTTTCAGAAACATAACTTGACAGGGATCCCAAATGGTGAATTTGATCTTAAACCCCATGACGTTTTTTGTCCTCATGACAAAAACTTTTCTATTTTAGACATGTTAGAATCCATTGAGGAAAAAAAATGTTTGACCCATTTGAGAATGCCGTGGAGGCTAACAATGTTTGGCCAATTTGAGAATCAATTCTGGACCAAAACATTTTATCCATTTGAGAGTGTCATTCAGGACCAATATTTTTTACCCATTTGAGAATGCCATGAGGAGGGTATTTTTTATCTATTTGAGAATGTCACTGAATGGTATTCTCAGAAGGGTCAAAAATTGCAGTCCCAAATGAATGGGTAAAAATTTCAGTCGAGAATGCCATTCTCAAACGGGTCAAGCATTTTGGTCGTGAATGCCATTTTCAAATGAGTATTGTGCTGAATGCCATTACAAACAAATAACTTTGTCCTGAATGACAAAAATTATCGTGGTTTTCACAAGAAGTAATCTTGTGAACATTATTGTTCAAGAAATTTACAATATTTCAGAATAAAGTAAACATTTGGCTCTAATATGTTATTTTCTTGCCTTTGTGATCATGTTACAGGATTTGAAATGCCTTGTTGTAGATATTTCTGATGATTCAACACCACCAACACGTACATAACTCAGTTAACTGGTGATCAAAGTAATATAGCACGTTTTCAATGAAAAACGGGTTGGTTAAATACACATAAAGATGTATGTGTCTTGTTTATTACGTGCACCATCACAAAAAAGCATCATTAATCATTCAAAATATGAGAATCAACAAGTGCTGCCAGCAATGTGGTGCTGAAGTACAGTAAAACTGTGACATCGATTATGCGAGCATGGTAGCAAAAGGAATACTTGTCCAAAATGATGGTTTAGTGTGTTTATTTTCACTTACATATCGAATGGAAGTCGATATGACCAAAAGTTCACCTGTAAGAAGCAACAGCCGCAGAAATATCAAGAAAAACGTGCGTGTTCTGTATCATAGGATTTGCACATTATGCTGTCATTTTTAAAAAAAACCTGAAAATTCGATCAGATGCAGACCATGTGAAATGTGTCAGTCATTCCAATGAAGTAGTTGTCGGTTTTTCCATGAAATAAACGAATCACAGGTGTTAAAAGCAACTTTTCCTGGAGATATTCAGCTTTTAAATCTCATCCCCTTAAGTATGATTGTGTGTTGAGTTAGAACTTTTCACGCTCGTTTTTGCACTTTTTGACTAGTACTTTGCACATGATATCATTCCACACTCAATAGAGGTTTTCATATGAAATTTATGCCATGTCTTGGTCTCAACACACGCTCAATTTTGCTGCAATTCTGGTATTCAGTGCGATATATCAGGAGATATTTCAGTTTAAGTCTTTTTTTGGATAGTACTTCTGAGTCTGTATCTATGATACTGTATAACTGGACTTGTATTTTTGTACCAGATAATATTCCAAACTCAAGAAGGACATTGAGATGAAATACGTGTCATTTCTGTATCTTATGATATTGTTTATTTTGGTGCGGTTGTATTGTATTCGAAAAACACTAAAGGAGATATTTAAGCTTGAGATGTGGGATGTTTTTTAAAAAATAATCCTATATATATATAGTACAGAAAGGCCTACATATGTAAACGCAACAGTCAAGACGTAAGCTGTTGTTGTCGCCAGATGTACCGTGAGTGTGATTTTCGATTTTCAGTTGGAAAGCCAGGTGTTTAAATCAGTTGTGCACGTTACATGATTATTCCTCCTCGCTGACATTCTACTCTATTGGAATAAAATGCGTTGTACATGTATTTGTAATTACTGTAAAGCAACATAATTTCGCGGCTGGAAATTTTCACGAATCAAGATTTATAGACATATTCGCTGCAGGATATTTTCGCGAGTCCCTGCTATTTTTTTCAGTTTTCTTTCACGGATCATATTTATCACTTGCCTGAATTTATATTCGCGACAGGAAATTTTCGCGACTCATACACTCTCGCGAAAGTTTCCTGCACGCGAAATTTTCCTGCTTTACAGTAATTAACGCAGATTAAGACATATTTAATACATTTTGTTGCTTCTACATACTAGCCTCCATCAGGAATTTCTGCATCGTTTAAAGCGACTTCTCTGCAGCTGGCACTGCTCCCTATGATTCTGCCGTATATCTTATCTTTTGTACCCGCGTTCAGGCTGTTACAAAACGTTAGTTTGACTGACCAGCTTTGAGTAGACCCTGAAACAAATGATAGAACATCTAAATGATGAAGAGTTTGTTCTGTGTGTTAATCAGACTACAAGTCATGCAACTGAGGTTACATCACAACCCTTATTTATTACCTCCACGTCTCAAAACAGCTTTTTCCGCAGGTTTAGAAAGTGCATTCGTCAAATTCCAAGTGCCAACTCTTCGGCGGGGGGGGGCGGATTTCAGGTTTGGCTGCACACATTTTTTTTCCAATCCGTCTGCTGCTTTTCGGGGATACCTACATCGAATCAGGGATTAAACTCTCAATCTGCTTATTTCGAATTCCACAGTACACCGCGGCATTTTCGATGTCTTGCAGAATGTGCAAATCCAACGGCTTACCTTTCCTTTGTAATTACCGTAGGTATTGTTCACTCCGCAATCGGGAAATATCCCAACTGCGTGGTGCATGTAGAAACTCATGACACATACATGTACCTACTCCATTTACCCTGACGCAATGAGTACTATGTTCACAACGGACGATGATTAAAGCCACATCTAACGGTCAGTACCAACAAGCGTCCAAACGTGATAAGTCTTGTCGAGAGTTTGGACTGACCGTTGTATTGGTTCATTGTTATTTTACTTGCATGCATGTACACTCTTGATCATAAGTAAATCCGCACCAGATATTCTTGATTTACTCGATAACTACCAATTATTTTCCCCCAATTTTTAGACATGTGAAAGCCACATGCACTGTCTAACACATCCCACTTCAATTATTCAAATCGGCCAACATCCCTGACTTTCACAACAGTTCAAAGAGGGCAGGGTGGTTTGGAGGTTTCACCAACTTAAGTTTTCATCAAGCTTTTCACCTGCACAACCTTCAGCCTTGGCAATTTAAGCGACAGTCCAGCAAAAAATATTCCAAAAATATATCAAGATCTCGCCAAAAATTGCATTTTTGTCCAAAATCTCAGCACATGCTTGGCAACCAGTGAACCCAACTATGAGATGGTCCCTTAGACATGTCCCCAATCAATGCCCTGAATTGAATGTTGGCTAGCTGAACAGGCCCATTGTTATTCAAAATCAGTGTGGCTGGAGTAACACCAACCACAACAGATCAATTTCATGCTTTCAATCATAGTTCAATTCAAAATGCCCGGCCACCAAAACACAATATACAGCGTCCCGTTTGCATAGTATGGCGAGGGGGCATCTCGTAGTTGAGTTCACTGGGTTGCCAAGGAAGTGGTGAAGTTTTGGACGAAAATGCATTTTTTGGCGAGATCTTGATATATTTTTGAAAATTTTCCTCTGGTCTGTTGCTTAATGACCAAGGCTGAAGGTTGTGCAGGTGAAACGTTTGATGAAATCTTCAGTTGGTGAAACCTCCAAACCACCCTGCCCTCTTTGAACTGCTGTGAAAGACAGGAATGTTCATCGATTTGAAAAATTCAAACGGGATGGGTTAGACAGTGCATATAATTTTCGCTTGCCCAAAAATTGGGAAAAAATAATGAGTAGTTATCGAGTAATTCAAGAATATCTGGTGCGGATTTACTTATGATCAAGAGTGTACATGTATGTCGAAGTAGCTGAACGTACCTTTGATATGTCCAAGTAAAAGACACAGGATGATTAGACGCATCCCTTTTTGTT
This sequence comes from Notospermus geniculatus, assembly GCA_002633025.1. NCBI lineage: Eukaryota > Metazoa > Nemertea > Pilidiophora > Heteronemertea > Lineidae > Notospermus > Notospermus geniculatus. The sequence continues at coordinate 26,915 of NMRB01004529.1, forward strand.
CCATCACCGGTGATGTCGCCGCTTCTGTCAACCAGCTAAGCGTGATCCTACGGCGTAGGCCCTACAGGCATGACAGCAGCGACGGGACATATCCCAAAGAATCGTCCAGTTATAGTAGGCGCCACAAATAATTCCTAATGAAAACAATTGAGATGTTTGACGGACTTCAACTACCGTCTTCTTCAACAATGCTACTGTCTTATAGACTGGTATCCGGTCATAACGATTTTATATCTCATTTTTGCATATGTTAGGACCGGTCCTGCCTATGACGTTCGTGAATCTGATTGGCCGGTGCTGGTGCAGGTGATAAGTAGAACCATCAGTAGAACCGTTTCTATTTTAACCCCTTCGTGATTGGTGGATTTCCTGGGTCAACTGTATGTCACCTTCTACCTGCATTCCGGTAGGTCAGCCGTATTGAGAATTGAATAAATTTAAATAATTTACATAAATAATTTATATAATTTACATAAAATTCCCAAGTGTCGTCACTGGCAGAATTCCTCCAAAAATGGCGGTCAATACTGGTCCTACCAAACAAGCCGCGACTGCAGTGGGCAGGTTGGTAGGATCAGGTGCTAGACTGTTTTATTGCTATTGAGATCCTATTTGTTCATTGCTATTGTGTGTTCCCGAGCTGACGCTACTGCACAAACCAGAATAATACTTGGAAGATGAGTCAGCAGGGAAAAATGCTCAAAAAACAGACCCTGGAGCTCTTACGTTTGGCTGGGAAACGCCGTCATTTTCTTAATGAGTAGCTTTGATCCAATATTCCAAAATGCTTTGGTTAGGAGTGTCAGTAATTTGATTGGAAAACCCATTTGCCTCTCTATGGATTCAGAGGTCTTGATAACATAAGCAAGGAATTGGTCAGTATAAATTTTGGAATTAAATAAATTGAATAAAATCCCTTTGTGGTGCATTTATTCTAAGTGTAACGCATTTAAGAATAGAAATTTCGACCGAGCCGCTGTGACAGGGATGATGCCCCCNGATGATGCCCCCCCCCCCCCCGGAAACAATGTCTGGGCCCTTTTGGACATATACGGTCAGATCAACCCGTGATTTTCGTTTGTGAATTATTATTTCACTACAACACCTTTAAGAAACCCTTGCGGACTTTCATCCCTAGGACGTCGATCTCTGTCATACAGGTGTAAAAGAAATGCAGGTCCTACGGACCTTGGTTCCTAAGCAATGGAGGCGCGGAAGGCCCCCATTCCTTAGGAACCATTGTCCTACGGGGACTTCCGTTTCTGGGTTACCAATCCTATATAACAGGTAAGACTCTGATTACTAGGGGACTTAGGGCCGTATTCACGGGTCGCACTTTCATTAAAGTCCGACTTTTCTCAATGCTTCAAGCACAGAGAAAGTCTAACTTAAGCTGTACTTTAGGCTAAAGTGCGACCTGTGAATACGGCCCTTAGATTTCTTTTACAGAAGTGACAGAAATCAAAGTCCGCCGTAAGCAAAGTCCTTCCCCTTTTGCATTGAATACACAATTCTGTATAGCTCTTTAATAGGACATGCATTCAAATAGCTAAAATATTCGGTCAGCCAGTCACTCGTGGTGTAGTGTTTCGGATACCTGCATTGCAAGCAAATACTACTGCGGGTTCGACTCCCTGTCGGCAACGGTTTTTTTTTGTTTAGCCTAAATTGTTTTTTCTTGTCATCGTCGATCATTACACAACATTGTGGTGCATCTTGCATGATCTACTAGGCCGACATTTACTGGAATAATTCATCTGTAAGAGGGACGGTTGATCACGTAACACAGTAGTACGCATGCTATAAAACGCACGTGAAGCCTTGTTGTATTGGCCCCCATTCCTGCGAACACATGTCTTTTGGACGTGGATAATCTAGAATCGTAGGTCTGTCGGGACTGATTTCGAGGAATGTTGGTCTCTGTGGACTTGTTTGTCTCGGAAAGCATGTCCGGCGACTTGCATTCCGAGGAAAGCGGGTCCGGCGGACTTGAATTCCTAGGAAAGCATGACCGCCGGACCTGCATTCCTAGGAAAGCGAGTCCGGCGGACGTGGATTCATAGCAAAACGGGAAGAATAAGGTCACAAGTGACATTACGGGAAGAATAAGGTCACAAGTGACATTTCACAAGTTCTGAGAAAAACGGATTTGAAGAGTCTCGGTCTTCTGAAAAATCAGCCTTTCAATGCAGAAATACAAGAATGTGGTACAGCTATTGCTACCTTCTTCTTCCGATAAAAGGGGGCACTGATGTACTACACTATGGTGCAAAAATATTGATTTCACGGAATATGTCACTTGCGACCTTATTCTTCCTGTATGTGCATGCATTTTACATGACATTTTACCGAGGGTCATCTTGTCATGACTATACTATGCCCAGAGACCAAATCATGGCCCCATTTTCATTAGGTCGTGCTTGGCGCAAGTTTTCAAATTGCAACACTTCACTGCGAATGAAAAATATGTGCAGAACACTTTGAGTTGTATATGGTACATGTACATCAACCCTGAAGTTTTCGGTCTTTAATTTTGAGTAGGACGTGGGATCCTAGATTTCTATTGTAACGGAAGAACGCCTAGGACAGCTGTTTCTAAATGTTGGACTTCTATTCCCAAGGAGGCCCAGTCGTAGGACACTGGTTCCTAGGAATCTTGGTCCTAGGACTACAGTTCCTAGTTGTCCAGGACCGTAGGACTTAGATTCCTAAGAGTTAGGGTGCGTAGGACTTAGAATCCTAGGAGTTAGGGTCCCGCGGACCCTACTTACTAGGACCTGGGTTACTTTCACACCTGTCGATGTGTGTCACCAAGACAAGTAGCGTGAACCGCAAATTACATCTGAAACTCTCCGAGGAGCGCAAAAGCACAAAACAATGCGCGCACAAAATTGAACAATCGATATCTTTTCTAGTGACCTAATGTAATATATGAAACCAAATGTATTACTGATAAACCCAGTATAAACCCAGCTCCGTACGCATTCTGATGTAAACATGTGAATTTGGGTTAGCAGAAATGTTATTAATTAACTTTTAATTTGACCCTAAAATTTCATCTTCGGGGCGAAATTCTGACTCGTTGTTGCCGACTGCGCTGTTCCGGATTATACTATTACATCAGAGGTACATGTACAGTACCTATAGAGAGTTTTCTCCAAAAAAATTTCAGTTACCAATTTTCAAAAAATTTCAGTTACCAGTTGTAAACTACATGTAATTAAGGACTAAATCTACACTTATTCGCATTTTCTGAAAAACGTGAAGATTTCATTCACTCTCTCTATAGGCACCTGGATGACTAAGTTTACTATCAGCAAGAATGTATAAGTACCAAGAATGTACAACTTAGTAATCAATCAAACGGATGGGCATTAAGTTACTTTTTCTGATAATAGAGGGCGTGCGGTAATTATAGGCCTTCTAATTAAATAACCAATGTTTAGATTTAACGGTTGTTGACTGAATTGTATTATTTAGAATATCGGCAATATTCTTGTGTAAAGTTACAGACATATTACTGACGTACAATTATTTTTTGATTTTGGTGAAACCATGGATTTGTTGTTTAGGTCAGAGTGCCCGACCCCGAGATCAAGTACGATATCAATTTGTCGAAAATATGGTCCATTCAAAACTACTCTGTAGCTCGGTTATTTCTGAGTGCACATAACTGCGGGAGGTGTCATTTTGTTCGTAATCTACACAATAATCCGTCACAAATTAAGATCCCTTCAGTTTACAGGTTCACCAAAGGCAAATTAGTAAACTCACTTTTGGCACATATTTTGAGTTGTACATTCTTGGTACTTATATATTCTTGCTATCAGGTAAAACAGATACATGTATTTCATAAAAATCACCACGTAGCCTAATTAAGTGCAAAACAAAACTTAAAATTTCGGGAAACCGGGGAATTCCACCTCGAAAAATACGTTATTGTTATGAGCTGTCGCACAACAGATTTAGTTCTGAGACCGCCGCTAGTCCTGTGTGGATTTGTTTGACATACCTTCACTTTGAGGAAAAGCTCCAACTTCGGAATCCGAATGGAAGTCGAATAAATGGTGACGTCCAATAATCTCCTAGTTTCCAGCTCACAATTATTAGTCAGGTTTCGCAAATCTGACGAAACACAAAGTACAAAATATGAAATTCAACTTCATTTCCAGGACCAAATGTATTTCTGGAGATGGTTGGTACCACAATAATGTCCCTGCTGACAGTGCGAGGGGCGGATGCAGGGGAGTGCAGGGGTGCGCACCCCCTTCCGGGCCAGAGTGCCCTTTTTCGGCAAAGGGTACCTTTTTCGGCAGAGAGTGCCTTTTCCGGCACAGAGCCGAAAAAGGCATTTCATGCCGGGAAATAGCGTTAAAGCACTCTTATTTTCAAAACTTTTCCCGGGGGAGGCCCCCGCACCCCCGCCGACATTTCGCATCTAGGGTGCCTCTTACGGCAGAGTGCCGTTTCCGGCACAGAGCCGAAAAAAGCATTTCCATGCCAGGAAATGGCGTTGAAGCACACTTTGTTTTTAAAATTTTCCCGGGGGATGCCCCCGGACGTCCCGCTGATATTTCACCTCTAGGGTAGCCTACCTCTTTCGGCAGAGAGTGCCTTCTTCGGCAGAGAGCCGAAAAAGGAGTTTCATGCCGGGAAATAGCGTTAAAGCACTCTTATTTTCTACAATTTTCCAGGGGGAGGCCCCCGGACCCCCGCCGATATTTCGCGCCGCGCCCGTGGCGCTCCCTGCTAGGGACTAGGATACGGCCCGCCATTTTATCAAATCTTGGCCCCCCCCCCAAAAAAAACTCCGGGACGTTCGTACCCCCCTGTCCCGGTGTGAAAGTAACCCAGGTCCTAGTAAGTACCCTAACTCCTAGGATTCTAAGTCCTACGCACCCTAACTCTTAGGAATCTAAGTCCTACGGTCCTGGACAACTAGGAACTGTAGTCCTAGGACCAAGATTCCTAGGAACCAGTGTCCTAGGACTGCGCCTCCTTAGGAATAGAGGTCCAACATTTACAAACAGCGGTCCTTGGCGGACTTCCGTTACGATAGAAATCTAGGATCCCAAGTCCTACTCAAAATTAAAGACCGAAAACTTCAGGGTTGATATACATGTACCATATACAGCTCAAAGTATTCTGCACATATTTTTTATTCGCAGTGAAGTGTTGCAATTTGAAAACTTGCGCCAAGCACGACCTGATGAAAATGGGGCCGTGATTTGGTCCCTGGGCATAGTATCGTCATGACAAGATGACCCTCGACGCCATGTTCCCGGAACGCCGCGACGCGGCCAATCTGCGAAGCAATCTGACGTCAAAAGTGGAGCGCTGCTGTGATATATGGTTATGTAAATAATTTTTAGAGAATGACTAAAAATGGGCTGTGCTTCGCGACTAAGGCGCGTTTGAGGCTGCAACGCATGGGGAATGATGAAGACCGTAAAGACTGAAGTTTGAGACGTGGAATTGTGTAAGCAGAGCGTGAAATTATTATTTGCGGGCCTAATTTAGGTTTGGTGTATACGTCACACAACGCCACCGCCTGGTTACCCAGCCACGTCCCAAGTGTAGTCTCGTGCAGCCAGCCGTTTCGTTCCGCAGTACTGCTAGCGCGAGCGTGATGGAATCAAGATGTCGCCCGTGTTGCGCTTTCTGCACATGCGTATCTTCCCCGAATGTGGACCGGGGCAGGCTCGAACCAACCGTGGCTCGGAGAATAGGCCTGTAACACACCCGAACCATGGAGAGGTACACCCCTCCATGGTTCGGGTGTCCATTGTTCATGTCATGTATGCCAAGCCACTGTTCTGGGACCTTATTCACGAACCTCTCGTAACTTACTGGAGTGCGCAAACTATTGTCCTTTTGCGGACAACCTATTGTTCATTATCAGCCTGACAAAGGATTTGCGTACCCTTAAAGTTACGGGAGCTTTGTGAATAAGGTCCCTGTTGTCGACGTTACAATTACTAATCCACACATATTGTCCTACTCATTAGGCGTACATGTATCTCAAGCCGCTCAGCTGAACATACAATGACTGGACGCAAGGGCCCAACGCGCCGCGTAGCGGCCAACAGCGAAGCTAGCCAAAGACTTGTCACGGGTCAATCAATAGAACTGGACTCATAGGAAATATGCACCTAATGTTCAGATGGAATATACCGGACGGTTGGTTCACGTTTTTAGTGACTGTGAACGTAGATGGGTACAGTATGTAGCGATATGCTGACAGATTTGCTGGGGACTTGCTCTGTGGATGTTGTAAAATGCGATTTTTGGAAGATTATTCTGATTTGCAACGTCATTTTTAATTAACATAAAAATATGTTGAGTAGCTGGGATAGGTTTATAAACATTTATTGAGCAACCACCGTCATGACGTGGCCGGCTGGCGCATCGGTAGAGCGTCCGGCTCTGAATCCGTGGCGCCGGGTTCGAGCCTTGCGGTAGGAATTTTTATTTTTTTCACGTGTCAGTTTCTCTGTTTATTTTTTTTTTGCTGCTGAAAACGTTTTTTCGCAGGATGAATATCTCCCCAGCCCTACAAATCTGCATTTGCTAATAAATACTTATAACCACAGATCCCTGTCAGCTGCCCTGCATTCAGAGAGACTTTTCACTAAAGTCTCTCTGAATGCAGGGCAGCTGACTACCATCCACATTCCCCTCCCTGTCACCAAAAATATCAACACCACAACTAACGTTCAAGACTACTGGTTCCGATTCCCCTGGGTAAAATGTCATTTAAAATGCATATAACTGAACCTGTTTTGCTATAAATCGACGTCCGCCGGACTCGCTTTCCTAGGAATGCAGGTCCGGCGGTCTTGCTTTCCTAGGAATGCAGGTCCGGCGGTCATGCTTTCCTGGGAATGCTAGTCCGCCGGACCCGCTTTCCTCGGAATGCAAGTCCGCCGGACCTGCTTTCCTCGGAATGCAAGTCCGCCGGACATGCTTTCCGAGACAAACAAGTCCACAAAGACCAACATTCCTCGATATCAGTCCGACAAACCTAATCAGTTAGCAGACCTGTACATCATGCCTACATCGTGTACATCTGTGTGCAGCGCTCTAACGGCAAGCTACAGGAGTCGAAATGAGATAGCTGGGTGGTTTCTTCAACGGACTATCCCCAGGATGTTTAGCTAATGACACAAAACATCGCTGGGATAGGTCACTGAGTGTTTATCTCGCTGACATTCGTTGCACTACCTCGCTGGCATTCGTTGCACTACCTCGCTGGAAGCGAGAAATGTTGGACGCCAGACGCCATCTTGGAAACTTGGCTTCTTTGGGGAATACCTGCCGCCGATACGTCATCAGAGAAGATTCGTATTCTAATTGGACGTATTCCGACGAATCACAGCCAGAATCAAGAGGGCGACAGTAGTCTCTTAAATCGTCAGATGTAGAGACTACTCTGTGGTCTACACCACGAGTGACTGGCTGACCGACGACCGAATATTTCCTATTAAAGAGCTATATAGATTCTATTGTGTATTCAATGCGAAAGGGGAAGGACTTTAGTTACGGCGGACTTCGATTTCTGTCACTTCTGTAAAAGAGATCAAAGTCCCCTAGTAATCAGAGTCCTACCTGTTATATAGGATTGGTAACCCAGGAACGGAAGTCCCCGTAGGACAATGGTTCCTAAGGAATGGGTGCCCTCCGGGCCCCCATTCAGGCGGACCTGCATTTCTTTTACACCGGCCCATCCAGGTCGCTCTCGCCTTTCATCGAGGATGCTCTTCATACATGTTACGAATTCGAATTCCGCGCTTCAAATTACGGAAATCGATGTAAATTCGAATCTACTGTTTGCATGATGTTTATATGTTTAAATCTAAGTCTCTCAAGAGGCCTGGGCGTTTCCATGGGGTATTGCCCTTTTGGCCCTGTCTGCACCCCCCCCCCGTAGGCAAAATCCTGGATCCGCCCCTGAGTGCGTCTGTTAGCATATCATGTAAGACCGAGAGACTTATGGTGGATCTTGAATTTTTGAATTTCCACTCCATATCTACGAAGTGGAAACGAAAGATACACTTCAAAGTTTACTATACACTGTAACTCTATCGCTCTCATGTAACGTTATACGCAAAAAGACGCTCTTGCAGCAGGCGATATTCGTGGTACCAACCATGCACTGAAATACATTACGTCGGGGAAATGAACTCCAATTTCGTGTTTCGTACTTCGTGTTTCGTCAGATTTGCGAAACCTCACTATTATAGACCGACTAACTGACACGAAACCTTGCTTGCACAATTAATGATTTAAGAATTGCTTGCAAATATTAAATCGATACATGTATGTAGGTGTATTAATCCAGGCCTGGCATGTACAATTGAATCAATTGTCAGAAGGGCATCAATGTGACATTAAGCCGAAAACATCGATTGATATTGATCGATGTGAGATGTGCGGTCTGCTCTTCAACCTCATTGTGTACGAGACGGATCGATTTCGTTACGATTGTTCGCGTCATGAATGGAAAAGGACGGGTGGTAAATAATTTTATTTTAATGATTACAAAGCTTCCCAGCTTAAAGGGAACTCGTAAAAATAACAAGAGGCCATGGGCCTTGCGCTCAGCTGACAATGACCTGCGTATTCAGGAAGTTGAATCAGGGGAAACAAGATACATGTACATGTACAAGTACGAATAGTGCACTGTTGGTTAGCAAGCAAATACATGTACTAGCGTTCCTCGTGGAAATCAGTGGAAAGGGGTTAACGTCACTTCATGAATCAAAGGGTACTGATGGACGCCTCGTTTAAACATGGGCCATTGAACCATCTTTTTTGAAGATGGGGATTTGGCCTAGTGGTTTAAGGCGTGCTGCC
>NMRB01004530.1:5707-35679 GCA_002633025.1 Notospermus geniculatus
TCAATGTCGAAAATTATCTGCTGAAAAACCGCTTCGCCATAATACAGTATTCCGGGATTTCTACTGCAGTAGCCTATTTACCCCCGTACGAATTCTGCCCCCCCCCCCCAGGACATCCCCCCGACAGAAGTCCTACAGAGGTGAATGTCCGGGGGAGATGTCCTGGTGGATCATTTATTCCTTTTCATGATAATGAAGCCTGATGATGAGCAAGGATTCACAAGAAAAAAAATTGAAAAATATCAACTGTGAACAAAGATATTTGATATTGTCGAAAATTATCAAAAACTGAAAAAGTGAGATTTTGCATGAGATTACACTGCTGATGTAAAGCTGTCATCCCATGTGTCCCACCATGCCAGTTTCATCCAATGAAAAGCCGCAGTTAAGAAAATTTAACTTTTCTCAAAAAAACTGGATTTTTTTTTTACAAAATTGGGCATTTTTAATGTCAAATAATATGAAAATGATGCGCATTTTCAGCTTAATTTTTTTGCAGTTGTGAATGTATTTCCGTTCTCTTCATTTTGTAAAACTTTGGTCGTCTTGCACTTCAAAATGTTCGCGATATCAAATGGGTGATATTTTGATATTCTGATATTTTCGTGATATATTTACTTCTCCTTACAACTTTTCGCTCCAACAGGCCTACTACCTCTCAAAGTGTCACATCCACATTTGAAAATCAAAGACTGATGACTGACTATGGAGAAATTTAAAAAAAAAACTATGTTGCAATACTTGGCTAGAGAGTGTATAAAATGTTGAGCCATCCAAACCACATTTGCCTCATCAAAGAGGAACAGGGCGGGGTACCGTTTTCCTGGCACATTCGCCTATCGGCATATGCCTTCCTTTGGCACGGAATTTGCAAAAAAGCTGCCATTGTACCAAGGTGTGTCTTCTCACTTCGGCTTCCAAGGTAGGTCTGGAGCTACCTTGAAAATATGGAGTATGTACTTGAAAAACCTGAGTAAATACTCAACTTTATTCATACCGACTAGAGTATTCACTAACTTTGTAGTAACTACTGAACTAGTAAATAGTAAATACTTTTACTAATAGTTGGTACTTTTTACTTCAAGTATTTACTTCAGTTTTATTCATACAGACAGCAGTATATACTTCAAAATTGCTAGTAAAAGTAGGTACTTTTTTTATTCATATGGCCCATTGATTGGCAAATCACCGTTTGGTGTTGCACCTGCCAGTGTACTGTTTACATATGTCAGTGTTTCCCCCTATTTTTTGGAAACGCTTGCTGATAGGTCTGCCAGTTTCGCTGTGTGTCCCCTGTTGTCAAGTTGCAGCTTATTCCTTCAGACAATGGGTGATATGAATAAAAATCTGTATATACTTATTACTAGCTAGTAGTTACTAGAAGTAAAAGTAACTAGTTCCAAGTTTTTACTCCAAGTAGAAGTGAACATTTGAATTCATATGAATAAACAGTTGCTTTTACTGCAAAGCAGGCCTAATCACTTCTGCCCTACTATTTTTTATTCGTCTGATCCTGGGTTCACCGTAGTGAAATTAACACTGCTGATTATTCATATCCTCGGCAGTACATGTATTTACTGTTTTTGGAGTAACTACTGCACTAGTATTAACTAATACTTAGTAGTAGCTACAAGTAATTACTTACAGTAATTACTCCTGTTTTATTCGTATAGTCAGCAGTAAATACTTCAAAAACTGGAGTAAAAGTTATTACTTGTTTTTATTCGTATCACCCAATGAGAGGGGACAACAGCGGTTTTCAAAACAAGTGACACTTCACTACGTTTCCTTTCTGTCCACAAAGATGCGGTCTTTGCTCTGATTGGTAGGCCACCTAAAAGAGGCGCACATAGACTCCATATATCAACAACAATCATTTGAACCTGCGGTGAAAACAACTAGAGGCCCATGAGCCTAGCGCTCAGCTGATATGCTAGGACTAGGTTTGATATAAGGGCGATTGCAGTGTAGGGTACTGGGTGATATCAAATATACGCCCCAAATATGCATCGTTGGATGGGAAAAGTTTGCTAATTACGACGAGGATTAGCGAGATACAATTCTGAATGAATTATATTTTATTTTTTACGGTGTTCTCAGGAACTGCGATAGGAACTAAAATGGCCCCGTCATAGCCTATGCTATGATTTTCATGCACATGCTCGAGTCACAGGTCTTGGCTACATCCCCCTTCAAATGTTTTCTCCGTGTGGACCCATGGACGCAAGAAACTGGAGGATTTTGTTGACAGGCTCACTGAGTTCCACCCCACCATCAGGTTCACCTGGGATGCATCCCCTTCCCCCCAGAACTTTTTGGATGTGACTGTCAAACTCCTGTCCATCTGCTCAGAACGGTCAGCTGCTTTGAAACACATACATAACTTGGTTGGATTTCTCACAGACAGGGGCCATAACAGACGGAAGGTTACAAAGGAAGTAGAAAGGGCGATCAAACGTCATGACCACCAGGGCCCACCCTCCCAAGATGACGGAAACAAATACCGGTACCCAGGATGGGAGTACAGACAGCTGATTATGGGGCTCGCCACGCCAACCAGAGTGCCAACGGAAGTAGGGTACAGGACAACCAGCAGTACTCCAAAACCCGCAGGATACCGTTAGTCCTCACTTATCACCCCGGACTGCCAGACATCACTTCTATCACTCGCGGATTCCTACCGATTATTCATCTGAACCCGTCAATGAAGGAATGCTGCCCTGAGCCACCCCTCATTGCATTCCGGAGACCCAAAAACCTTCGTGATGTGCTGGTAAGAGCCAAGGTCCCCACCCAGGATATCCAACTTGCCAAGCCCACCTGTGACCCCTGCTCAGGGAAAGGACCTAAGAAGGGTCGGAAATGTCAACTTTGCGTCTCCTTACCCTCCCAGTCCCACATCACTAGCTCCCATCGACTAGGTCCCATCGACTTCGCCTGAGGGGTCCCACAGATTGTGACAGCAAAAATGTCTACTGCATCACCTGTACCAGATGCACCACCATCTACCAGTACGTCGGACAGACCATGTGTTTCCGTAAAAGGATGAACAACCACAAGTCCAATATCAGGCTAGGGAAAGAGGATGATCGTGACTGCTCAATACTCTATGCCCACTTCAAGCTGCCAGGACATTCTGTCAAGGACCTCTGATGTTCACCATACTGGAGACATGTCCGGATGAGACGATCCTCCTCAAAACAGAGTTAATGTGGATGTGGACCCTTAAAATCATCACCCCCTCAGGTCTCAACACCAGATATGAGTTTCTAAAAACCCCATAGCTCCCCTTTACTACTTTAGTATCAGGAAGTTTGGCGTTTGGTTCCTCTCCCTTTTCTCCCCTTAGTAGGCCTTTGTTTTTCTTCCAGTTAGGGGCGAATGTACCTTTCTGGTATAGGCCTTTTCCCCTTCCCCTATTCTTTTCATTGGTCAGTGATTTGTTTTTGCCCGTCTCCTAGTCTTTCTTTCTATCTATTCATCTTATTCTGACGCCATACTCTGTTTATTTGTAGGCGCTATTCTATAGCTGCATTTCTCTTCATTCCATGTCATTTTTACAGGTCATACATTATCCTCATGTCACTCTTGCTCATTTTAAATTACACATGTCATAAGTTATTAAACTTTCCTTCAGCCTAATTAGTTTTCTACTAATTACAGACACTCTCTTTTTGATTAGATCTAGCAACCAATTCTTGGGGCTTGGCCTCTATTCATTCCTTAATTGCTGACTCCTCCTGTTTGCCCAGGGTATTTCAGATCTACATTTGGGATTCAGCTCTTTTCTGAAATCTAGTGTGGAAAAGTGCCAGCCTGAAGAAGACCCCGGTTGGGGTCGAAAATTTGCAAATATTCTGGAAATGGTCTTTATATACATTATCATATTGTGTGTCGATTTTTGTGCTCGCCTTCTCTTTGTGATTATTTTAATTTTGGAAAATATGTCTGAAGTTCTTTATACGTGAAGTTGTATAGGCTTTGTATAACGCATGAAGAGACTGATGGCGAATCTTTGATTCTGACATTACATCCACTTGGGAACAAGAGTTGAAGTATAACAGTAACCTGAGTGGCAACTACCACAAAGTATAGTAAGGCAGGTCCGAGCCATTCTCTCCTCGTGGCACAAACGTGGTGCGTCATTGCCCGCGGCGTCAACATTTTGAAATACATGTACGTGTCATCCAATAGCAGGACCTATTGCACACGTAATTATGGATACAATGTACCTGTAGTTTGATATTCTATCGCTCAACGAGCGAAGAAAAACTTCTTATAATTGCAATGTTCCGCACGCCCATCATAATGTAGGCTATTACCGTACAGCAGAAGGAAAGGGTCGTTGCTAGCACTACAGAGTGTGCTAGCAGCGGTTACCGCGAGGCCTTGGCAACATGGCCAGCACTGCGATGAAAAACCTGGCGTTCACCGAAATTCCCGGGGAAGTCATGGCTTGCAAATATGGTGATCCCGACCACCTTCGCGAGATACATCGAATCGTCAGTATTTACTGTTTTGTGCCAACTATCATCCTCGGTGTCCCTTGTAACATCCTCATCGTACTGATCGCGAACAAGGCCAGCAACCGAAATCTTTCGCCGTCCATCTATATGACTGCAATGGCCGTGGTCGACACCATTTTGTTAGTGTATTCAACTGTCTTTTGTCCTCTGTTTATTGATGGTGTTGTGGAGAAAGGAAGAGATCTGCATATCATGTGAGTCAACTGAATTCTTTGGTAACACAAAAGACTGGAAGGAAAATACATCATTTTGCCCTTCTTACTGTAGACTGGTTCCCGGTCCCAATATCGCTAACGGATAAAGGGACCGGTATTGCCTGATGTAACGACGTAGTTGATTGGCTAGCTTTTTTTGAATTTGAATTTGTAACGTCGCAGTTGATTGGTTAGCTATTTTGGGATGTGAGGTAAGTAAGCTGTTTCTCAGTACTGAGGGGAATCCTCTGTGACGTCATATTATGGCAGCTTTCTGCCAAGTATGGCCGCCCAATACCGGTCCCTTTCTCCGTCAGAGCTATTTTGGGACCGGGAACCAGTCTATTCTATACTGCATTTGAGCAAAATAACAAGACGTATGGTTCTCAGCCGGTGTATAGGCCTAGAGTGTACATGTTTTACTTTGTATTTTCAACTGCTTTCGTAATAAGTATAGTGACAACGTGAAGTGAAAATGCCCCAATATCCCACTTTTTGATGCCCAGAGGGACCAGGAAGATGGGTGAATGATTCGGATGGGAAAATCTTCCCCTTCGGTTTCTGTGGTTCGCCCTGTGATACGTAATAGTGAGTTTTCGCAAGCCTGACGAAACACCAAGTACGAAGTACGAAATTCAACGTCATTTCCAGGGCCTTTATAATGTAGCCTATTTCTGGAGATGGTTAGTACCACAAATGTTGGCCCTGCTGCAAGTGCGTCTTTAGGCATATCACGTAAGACCGAGAGAGTTATGGTGCATCTTGAATTTTTAAATTTCCATTTCGTGGAAACGAAAGATAAATTTCAAAGTTTAATATACACCCTAACCACAGGCCTCTGGGTCGTTGTCTGTAAAATCGAGGCGTTAATTAATGAGTTTGTCGCCAGAGTGATAATATCACCTCCAGTTATATATAAAAAGACAAGGTAAGCAAGCGAATGCACCCGATTCCCGGATCGGACACCGTCACTTCGACGCCCTTAAACTCACCCAAAACCTCACAAAAGTCCACCAAACTGGTGCTCATGCACATGAGAAACTCCAAAATTCGTTAATCCACCGTGTTTGAGACTCTAATTGTTATCCTGATTAGTGTAATTGCATTAATTAAGATGTCAATATTGGACATTCGGCAACACAATAATGCAGCCAGCATTCCATCGCTAGGTCACATGACCCACAGGCAAGCTGAACTACCACGGGGCAAATGGAATCGCGCATTCTCATTGGACGAAAATCTACAAATCTACAAAATCAGAGTGATCCAATGCATTTCCATTAGGTCCCTAGAAAATTTCATCCTAGTGCAATCCCTGAGTGTCCAGTTCATGTCAGTTTTATTATGTGAATATTTTGCTACTTTTTTGACTTCTTCCCCTTTCCCTTTCCTTTTTTGGAACAACTGGAACAAAACCACTTTGAATTTCTCCTGGTTAAGAATGATTCATTTCCTACTATTCCACCACATGGGTAGTGGTACCAGAGTCCACAACCGTCACATCCAATGCTTTCTTCTTGAGGTGATGCTGGCTCATTGACACAAACACGAGAGCAACTTTCACACAGATAAACATCATCTTCGTCTCCTTGGTCTTTGTTGTCATTGCTGTCATCTGCTTTCCTGGCCCTTTTCTTCCCCATGCCTACTTTCTTCTCTGCCGCCCGCTTCTTTCCAGTTGATGACCCTGCCTTTGGTCCCAAAGATGATCTGAGTGCTTGCTTCTTTTTTCTCGGTAAATCCTCCTTGAATATGAACTAGTGTCTTTTAATTTCCAGCCGTTCCACTATTTCACAGTATGCTCCCCGGAAGAAAAGGAAGCAATCACACGAGCACTGCAGAAACAACAACTACAACGATTCATCGGTTCGGTCGAAAAAGTGGATTTTAAGCAGATAACCTATTCCTATTTGGACAGAACAGATTTTCGCAGTCTTTTCCCGGAGGGCTGGGCCATAATCGGTATGATGCCGTACAGGCTAAATTGCAAGTCGAATTTCAGTCTCCCTCTCCGCTTTCCGAAGCAGTTTGGAGTTTCCCACGACCAGAACGGAGCCATCGATGGGGTCAGTTTCCGAACTCCATACATCGACGGGGCACGAGATTATGAAATGTACAACATAGAGATCTATTGTAAAACACAGGAAACGGCAATCAAACACGTGGCATTCAATCTAAAAACTATGATAGACAATATAATTTACAAGAATTTATACCTAACTTTTGTGTTTTCCTTGTGCATCGACGACCCGGGTTTAAATGATCGACTCAAGGACATTTTTCGCGTTACTGGCTCCTGGCCAGAGAAAGATATGAAGTACGTGAATGCTGTTTGTGATAGCCAGTGTCTTTATAATTAAATGGAGAAATGTCCACGTACTTGTATTATGGCCTATACACACGATACAACATGTTGGTCCAACTTTTTCGCCAAACATGTTTGATCAAATTTGGCCCCCGGCACACACGATCAACCTTATTCATCAAACATTCTTACAAAAATGGCCGCCAAGTATACAGGATAATGTCATAAAATTCAGTCCCCACTGACAATAATAGAAGGGCTACTAAAAACTAGCAGTGAATGCACTGGGCGCGACAGGGTCAATCATGCAACAAACATCCTGCTCCGCTACACACGGTCAAATTTCCAAGTTCGGTCAGACAAAAATAGGACGAAACCTATTCTGCAAAATCATGTTGGATGGAATTCGTTCCATCCAATTTTCGCATCACACACGATCAAATTTGTTGGTCCAATTTTTGTTGTCCAATTTTGTAGTATCGTGCGTATAGGCCATTAAGAGTATTCACCATTTCTTATGGCCGATACACGCAACACTACAAAATTGGACAACAACAATTGGACCAACAAATTTTATCGTGTAGCCTATGATGGGAACATTGGATGGAATGAATTCCATCCAACATGATTTTGCAGAATAGGTTTCGTCCTATTTTTGTTGACCAAACATGGAAATTTGATCGTGTAGCGGAGCAGGATTTTTGTTGCATGATTGACCCTATCAAACCCAGTGCATTCACTGCTTGATTTTAGTATCCCTTCTACTATTGCCAATGGGGATTGCATTTTATAACATCATGCTGTATACATGACAGTTATTTCTGTAAGAATGCTTGATGAAAAAGATTCATCGTGTGTGGCGGGGGCCAAATTTGATCAAACATGTTTAACGAAAAAGTTGGACCAATATGTTGTATCGTGTGTATCGGCCATTAGGAAGCGGTTGGACTACTCCCATTCAACCGGTGTGATGCCTGATTACCCCTATATTGTTTGACACAGGATTAAGGGTTCAGGGCCGACCGCACAGAAAGTCCGATAGTGCTACGGGTGCCTATCGGCAGTTAGTTATAACGCATTTTCCCATTAACTAATGGCCAATACAAACGATCCAATTTTCTGAATATGCTTAATAAAGGCCTACATGCGGGTTTATACATTGAAGCCCCAATAGGCCCAGAATCTGAATTTCAAAAAATTGATGAAAAATTGGATCGTGTGTATTGGCAATAAACCGCAGATAGGCACTGAAAGCACTACATGACTTTCTGTGCAGTCGGCCCTGTATCTCTAGAGCCCAACTCAATAGGCCTTATCGCACCTAGCACATGGCTAATCAGCATAAAATCAGCGAAGCGGAAAGGGCCCAACCATCAGCGCCACCGCAGTACATTCACAATGCATTGCCCTCTGCATGGGATGCATTTTATGTAAACATTGGCCAATAAAAGTAACTTCCAAAAGCCGGATGCGCCTAAACTACTATCTGACGTGGGATGCAGTATGCAGTGATTCAAATCGATAAATGTTTGACCACCGACCGTCTTCGCGATCGCAAAAAATCGATGATTAATACACTGACATACCAAACACATTATCATGGGCCCCCGTCCCATAATTCCCTCTTCTATTGTCTCGACGGTCACGTGCCAGAATTGACCAATCAGCGCGGGGTTGGGGCGGGACTTGCGTGATTTGTTTTGGTGATGTTTATGGCCTGTCAGTGTATTAATCATCGATTTTTTGCGATCGCGAAGACGGTCGGTGGTGAAATATTTATCGATTTGAATCACTTCATACCGTATCCCACGTAGCTCGTAGTTTAGGCGCATCCGGCTTTTGGAAGTTACTTTATTGGCCAATGTTTACATAAAATGCATCCCATGCACAGGGCAATGCATTGTGAATGTACTGCGGTGGCGCTGATGGTTGGGCCCTTTCCGCTTCGCTGATTTATGCTGATTAGCCATGTGCTAGGTGCGATAAGGCCTATGGTGCCGCTTCACCTTGGAATGTTTTGTTGGGGGACATCCAATATCGAGGACATAATTATTGCGTCGGCCAGATAATCAGGGGCCATTCTCCCGAAGCCTTCGCAACTTTGCGTGCACGAAAGTCTATTGTTTGGCTGCACATGTTCTATTGCTCACTGACTGCCTTACAATAGAGTAGCGTGCACGCAAATTTGCGAAAGCTTCATGAATATTCATGAATTTGTGACATGAATATTCCCATTTTCAAAGTTTGAAAAATGTTTATAAAAGTGGGAGAAAAACTGCTCGCAATTTTGAAACTTTATGCATCCCTCCATTCCGAAATAAACGTTTCATTGATAATTCTTTTAGCTGGCACTCTTCTTTCCTCCATTCCGAACCTCCCCAAAACAGTCCAATAGTGGACCCACATTTCAGCTGGAGAAGGGGGGGGGGGTCGTGTTAACCTGATCTCCACTCCCAAATTCTCAACTCCTACAAAAGGATACATGTTTCCCCCTTGCATCCCTCGCCCATAAACCTTTGGTTCAGCTTTAAGCTATACCTTAGGCTAAAGTCCGACCCGTGCATACGGCCCTACCTCTACAAAACGTCACTTCGTGAACCCTTTCACCACCAGTCTTGTTTGGGCATTGATGATTAACGCCAACATGTCATGATGGCATGCCAGGGATTTAATTTAATATAATTATGTGTGATGTAATAATTCATGAAGACAATCTGCTGTCCAATAGGTGATCGTGAATGTCATGTCCCAGGGCTTTCATTAGGCCTGCGTATGGCGTCTATTACACATGTAAACTACAGAAATGACGCCAATATAAATAACTCTGAAGTCTCAAAAACGCAGATGATACGCTGGTAGAGAAAGTGTGGAAGTCCCATCTGTATACTCAGTCTCCATTTACGCCAGTAGGACCCCGATTGAAGCAGTTATCAAGATATTGGAAGTCTTGCGCCGGCCAAATTTTCTCCAATCCTTGCTGGAGCAGCTTAATGGGGATTCCCATCGCCCATGGCAACCACACACTCCACGCTCATGTTCCGGTAGCATCATAAGAAGGGAAGATTTTTACCCCGGTAAAATATAACAAGAATTCATGACGCCCAAAAAGAATATTGCTGGAAGTCTAAAGACCCCAGCATCTTCTCAAATTGACTTCCATAAAAAAATTGTGGAAGTCATGACCCATGTAGGGATAAAGTTAATGAAAGCCCTGGATTGTCCCACCTTCTGGCAGGCCAAGTTCATATTTGTTCTCTTTCAGAGGAAATGACGACATTGTCGTGCACATGCAATGCATGATAGGCCTACATTCCGAATATGCAGAAAATGGAAATAGTATTTTTGTGCATTGTGTTTCGGTGGACAAAACGATTGATCGCCTTTCTAAAACTACACGTGTTGCAGATTATAACGATCAATTGACTTCTTTTTTAAATTGAAATTCACATGAACAGGACTGTTATTATGAAATCAGGTTCTCTTTAGGGCTTTTTATTCCTTGAAGAACAAAACATCGTTCATACGGTTGGTATGGCACGCTGAGTGGCTTATTCATCTATATCAACAATAGGATTTTTATCGGCTGGCTAGTCTTACATCCAATGCCGAAGTCACGTCATGCCGAATTGACAAATATTTTCATCCTCACGTCACTACATGTGCATTATTCATAAGGAAGCGTTGGCCGCCCTGTGTTCTGTTCTAATAAAAAACATTAACAGTGCCAGTCAGCCTCCGACATGTCCGACACCACCTGTGGCCAGCCGAGGTGATAGCCAGTGATTTAAATTTGAATTATTTCACCGACTTAGAGGTTTTTGTGCGATTTGTGTTAAATTTTGGACTTTATTTTTGAGGACGCCCTCTGATTGGTCATATTGAATCAGATGATCTCAGCAGCACACTATGTCCGCCATCGTTATCATCACTTGGGGGACAACACCAGTGCCATCTACATTGGTATGGGATGCAAATTGAATATCTAAAACCTACTTTTGACATTGGAATGGGATGGGTTAATGATTAGCTGAAGTGAAAAAATAGGGTTTTGAAATAATTAGCTGGGTGTAGTCTTTAATATAAAAATAAAATTTGGTGTGTGATTGGGCCGGCTAACCACAGGTGACGCCTCAAAGTTGAGCTTCTGTATTGGTAGCAGCACTGGATGCGAGTGTGAAATCTGAGACAAGGTTTTTTAAAAGCAAGATTTCTCAAAATTTTCGTGGTAAAGCCGATGTAAAATTTTCAGACTAGGAATCCCACAAGATGTACATTGACCGCTCTACCCTAGAGCGGTTTGTTTGGAACCCGGATTTAGTATATTTTGCACATTTTTACAGCAACTTGAAAATGCATTGGTGTTGTCCCAATTAGTTAGACCAAGGCCCCTGATGTTGACCCCAATTTCGTTAGCGACGCTAATCCGAAATGGCCGAAATGGAGAGAGAGGATAGCGGCTAGGAGCGGCCTTGCCCGCAACGGCTCGTGTAGAATTTGGATGTGGGGGCGGTGACGAACAATTAGGTCCATGAATGATATGGTGAGATGAGCGCAAAGCTCCCAGGACAAAGTTCGAAGAAGTTTCATGTGCACAGACTGGTGTACATTTTGCGTCACGCTGATAATTTTAAGCCTCTGGGGGACGTGTCTCACTTCTGCCATAATTCGCTTTGCGTGAATTTGGCACATTTGAGCCTCGA
The DNA here is from genome assembly GCA_002633025.1 of Notospermus geniculatus. Classification (NCBI taxonomy): domain Eukaryota; kingdom Metazoa; phylum Nemertea; class Pilidiophora; order Heteronemertea; family Lineidae; genus Notospermus; species Notospermus geniculatus. Next base: position 17,433 of record NMRB01004530.1, read on the forward strand.
ACCCCACGCTATTAACAATAACCGCCAACGCTGTTTGTCGGAGGGTAGGGACATGAGACCTACCCAGAGTGCATGATTAATTTGCATGTAGGGGAAGACCAAGATACATTTTGCTACTGGAAATGTTATTTTGGTTACTTTTAAGCCTTTTTAACCTGGCATTGTGACTTTAACCCCTTCCCAGCTATTGCATTATGTTATATTTACCTGTTCGGTTGATATTTCTTTATCCCTTTCCCTTTTCTAACTGGCCGTGTGGTGGTGGATGGCTGAATGCAGTACGAGTGATCTGGTCTGCTCTTGGTCCCTGGGCCATATTCTAGAAGCTTCCTTAAGTGTAAGGTCTACCTTTAGCTATTGTTTGCAGGGTAGAATACAAAAGATTAAGGTCGACCTTACACTTAAGGAAGCTTCTAGAATACGGCCCTACATCTTTAACCCCTCGTTTCGGTTTGGTGCTGTATGTGTGGTCTTTATGTTTCTGTTGACATTTCAGGTTTCTGGCGCGACTCGTCCCTGGTGCCTCACTTGACGTTGGCTTGCTGCAGGTGCCTCTGTGGGAATTTTGATTTGGCTGTGCTTCTTGTAATCACCCCGATCCTTCCTGGTTTGCTTTCGCTCGAGGAACTCATTCACTCTTTTGATCCGGACTTTGGCAGACTGTTTCCTGAATTTAGTCGATTTACGGTATTCCACATTGTAACGTTTCCGTTGCTCAAGTCTATCCAAATTCTTCATTGCATGGGACTGTGGGTTGATGGGAACATTCAAATAAGTCAATTTCCCTTTCACACTCTTGGAGAGAGAGTTATTCACACGGTGGACCGCGCTATGGACACGCGGTAGTGCATTCCTACTGAACGTAATATTCTTAGGCAAACTGGCTGAGATGCCACGATTGGTGGCTTCAGGTTTGTTGGTTGTGTACCCTGTTCTCAAAGTTTCAATAGCTAGATTCTCCGAGTCGACTTTCCAACAGCAGTTGTTGCATGTTTTTGTTTACATGTACATCAGCATTATTTGTCGAATTTTCCAGCATTTGGTTGTGGATTACCAAGGCAGCGTACCCATTTGCTTATGGGGCTGTAGGGTTTATAGGATAACCCCTTTTGCGTAGGAAGCGCGTGTAGGATCGCCAGTTGGATGTTCGTCGATGGTGATGGCATGTAGGAGTGCCATATTTGATTCAGTGGTGTGTTGGTTCACCCTTCACTAGTGAAGGCACGTAGTATTGCCATAGTCCGTTTAGTGGTGCCTTGGATCACCTTTGAGTAGTGAAGGCATGATTTGGAGTGCCATAGTTGTGGTGTGTTGGATCGCCCCCTCCAGTTGGAATGTGGGATTGCCCTCCATGGTTCATGGAAGGATTTTGCATTGGCTGCCAGTGATAAGATGCATTTTGTGTCAATGGTATTTTGGGGTATATGGTTGAGCTTCACCCTCATCCCGGGGGTCTGTAGCCCTAGAGAAATTCATTCCTTTGGGGTTTTAGCTGAAGAATGCGTCATCTTGGTGTGTTTGAGATTCGTTCATATCAGATTCGGAGGGAGGAGCATTCGGCCCTCACTCATCAACAGTGTTTAGGTAGATGACGAGGCTCAACTCAATATAGGAGCTGTCAGTGAGTTGACCAATAGGTGTCACTACGGCCCAATTCAATGCATATAACGGACCCATTCATTCTTCATCGAGCACCAATCACTGTGTGTTGGTGAGCTAGAACTTTGCTGCCATCTTTTGGCAATACGCGCGGTTGACTGCCCCTGTTGCGAGGATGTGATAGAAGAATTAATCGGGTCAAGTAAAATAAGGAATTCTGCAGGTTCTGCTTTGTCTCTTGGAAGATTGGAGACTCGGTTTGATTTTTTGAGTTTAGTTTTGAAAGGAGTAGTGTTGGGAGGCGAGTAGTATTAGGAAGAGAGTAGCACAGTGTAGTTAGGAGGATCGGTTATGATTTGGGAACTTATCTGTTATTTGCGGCGAAGATGGAAGAAATACGCCGAATTTGTTGCGGTTACCCTGAGTGACATAATTACGTGTGAATAGGTAAGTAATCGGCACATTTGTGTTCAGGCCTCGAGTGGCTGGGCGGAGTATTGGGCGTACAGTCATGGTCAATAAAGAAAACCCACTTTGTGATGTCAATATCGCGAAAACTACATGTACTGAGGGCTATTCTTATGAACTAAATTGCATCTCAAATGAACTTTTGTTGACAACATTTCAGCGTTAGAATTTTGAATGTCAGAAGATATCATGATAACGTAATTGATCATATAAAAAACACTCAAAAATGTAATTTTCGTGCTAAATTCTGATGCGATTTTCGTTGCTGTGGTGATAGGATAGCAGTTTTTATGAACGCTTGTGCTTGTTCCGTGGAAATCTGATGATTACAATCAGGTAGCTGCTGAGATATTTGAGAATATCAAAATGTTGATATTTCGATGTTGTTTGTTGTTATTTTTCACGAGATTTTCATGCAGTAGATAAAGCCGCCCTCAAAACATAAATCTATGAAATTTTGAAGCTCACTGAGTGTCTTTGATGAAAGTATTCCATGTTATGTAAAATATCAACAACAAAAAAACAATTCGGTGATATTTATAGGTATGATAATTTTGTTCACGGTTCATGAATTACGATTCTTATTAGTCCGTGGGCATGATTGACATAAAGTGCAGGTTGCAGGTTGATGTGGGGTCAGTATTCTAATGGTCAAGTCACTGTTGCCCGCAGGTCAACTTGGAACCTGCATTACCGGTATATACATGTGTATGTAACAAACCGTGTGTAGTTAACATATCGACATATGCTATATCTGACATGTCTGATAAGCTCTGAACAAAGATACCGGTATGCTAATGCACCAGTTTGATAGATTCTACAAGATAGGCCCAATATTGGAACCAAACATTGTATTGCTCGTTTTTAGCTCACCTGTGGTGAGCTCTTACGATGGTGCAGCGTCCGTCGTTGTCCGTTAGCAGGGCACGTTTTGTAATCGCTGGAGCTATTGATCTGAAACTTGGTACATATATACCCCTAGGTCATATGACCTATGACACCAAGTTTCGGTCCGATTCGATTCTTGACTTGGCCACTAGGTGGCTAAAACCAAGAACACAAAAAGTGCAATAACTCCTGAACTAAAGACTGGATCATCTCCACATTTTTGTCATGGGCGTATCTAATGAGGATACATAACATATATAACGGGTTTATTATTTGACCTACTTTTCAAGGCCACATAGGTCAACGTCAACGGAGAGCGCGGTGGCACAATGGTTAGAGCGATGGACTCGTGATCGGAAGGTTGCGGGTTCAATCCCTGGCTGTGTCACTCTGTATACTCTCAACTGGCCTGAAATGTCCATGTGTGCGCTTGATTGTAGCTGCTCTTCGTTTCTACAGAAATGTTTCTGGATTAGGCTGGGTAATAATGTGAAGTGCCTTGACACTTAAATGTAAAAGGCACTATAAGCCCACACATTATTATTAATTGTTTGAAATTTTGCCATTTGGTGGCGCGTTTCGTAACTGCAACGGGTATTGACCTGAAACTTGCTACATGTACAGCCCCATGTCAGTTGACATATGATACCAAGTTTCAGTCCGATAAGACTCCTAGCTTGGCCACCACGTGGCAAAAATGAAAACTCAAATTCCAATAATTCTTGAACTAACGTCTGGATCGTCTCCAAATTTTCATCATTAGTGCATCTAAAGAGGATACATCATGACATGTAACGGGTTTTTGATTCGACCTACTTTTCAAGGTCACAGAGGTGAAAGTTCAAAATTTTTCATTTGGTGGCACTTTTCTTGGCTGTTTGATCTCGTATCTTCGAACGTGGTATGATTAGGTGTCTGGGTACCCTAGCTGTTTACCTGGAACTCAAGGCTTGCCTGGGAACATTTCGATTTAGCATTTGTCATTTGTTCTTCTGGTACATATGGAGCTGACTATATTTTTGCAGGTTAAAGTATCAGGAGTTTGTAATGTGTAATGAGTTTTATTAAGTGAAATAAATACAAAGAAATGAAACACCAGGGCTGAAGCAGAGCATTATTAGCCCTGGTAGTATCAGGAGTCGGTGATTAACATTCAAGAATATTCATGAAAATACACCTCGAATGGAACAGCCTTTTGGATTGGTTTTTCTCCACTTAATCAGCAACAAGTCTCTGATCAGCCCGGATCTTGGGTCAGTGTCGTCACCATCGTCTTTGTACTGTAGTGTCATGTGCATCATATGGCAAGGTTGTACTACCTTTAGTATCAAGCCAAATCGGCTAAAACTCGTGTGCCAGCTAAACAGGAAACAAGGGATATGTCTTGGGAAGGTGGAAGCAAGATTTTCAATGGGAAGTCGAATGTTTGAGATTATGGTAATTTACAAACCAACATCAATGGCAGCAGGCAGCCTCCTCATAGGCATTTTGATATGTTCATTACACCGTTCTTTTGTACATGTATTGCAAGTAAACTACAGTAAACATCAACAAAGTTGATAAAAAGATATCTGACTCTGCTTTACAAAGGTTGCTCTTAAGCTAAAGCTACTATACTAAATCCAGGTATATTGGTGTTTTCCATTGGTGTTGGGACTGAGGGTTATGGAAGTATGCCCGTGCGGTTTTTTGGGCCACCCTGTACATACATAAAAAAGAGCAAATTTTGACTTGCGTGAACAAGTGCATTTTGCATGATTTGTAATTATGCGTCGGTCAGGTGTACACTTCATGAAGGCCTAAGCAGTCGTTGATGCAAACGATCAGAAAGAGAGAGTTACATGTACATTTTGGACGTTCCGTTGGCTTTCTCCGGTCACTGATACTGAATGTCATGGCAGCTTTCCCCTGATATACGCACGGAATTCCGATCCGACACTACACGATAGAGTATAATGTAACTTCGTAGCAAATGTTTTGAGCTTGAACTCAACACACGCAGCTCGCATTGTACCGCCAATACCGTATGACAGAATACCACTGTCTAAAGCAAGGTTCAGAATTGCGAGGTAGCCGTGTTGATCAAGAAGATTGAAATCAGGAAAAAGTACATAATAACACCATTTTTTGTAGATCAACTTGAGTATATTGGGACGAGCTTTCGACACAAGCAAGGTTCATTGGCACACGGAATTGGTCCGGTTAATGTCCGTAACAAGAAATGTTTTTAAAAAAACATAGGGCGGTAGTGTTTGAATTTCCTGATTGGTTTGCTATTTTGTTGGGCGGGATTTTCCGACGTGACTTGATTGACCAGTTGATCGTGCCATTAGGCCTACATGATTATGACGATGCGAGGACTTCGAACTGGAAAGACAGCTGAGACCATTTTTAGAAATCATCAGTCAATATTCAGTACAATACAAATGTCATAGCCCGCTCCCCACGGAGACGGGAGAAAATTCGGAATTGACAAAACCACATAGGCCCATTTAATACGCATCCTGGGCTAATCTGGCGATGAATACAGGGGTGCTGCATCACGTATTAACGTCCGGCAATGTCATCAGAAGCATTTAAGTTGAAAAGGAAATAAAAACGCATCATTCAACACACACGCTCATAAATACATGTCATAGGCGAATATTCCTTATCAGTCCAATAATTGACATGCATGTCAAAACTGACGTCGTTGCTAAGGTGAATCGGTTCTAGGCGACGCCCATGGCGTAGCCTCGAAGCGCAGCGTCAACACCATTGGTGATGACGTCAAAACGTTGNATAGGGAAATATGGTACATCAGAAAGTCTATGAGTAATGATTTTGGTGAACTGGTGAAGGCAGGAAGAAACGCCCATCAATGAGCTTCTTGAGGGAAAAACATGATTTGAAATTGGTAATGACGATGATCTTTGACGTTGCTCACCGGTTTTGATAAATATTTCTATAACACGGTGCGTGTTTGTATCACCGACATTGCATTGGTGCGAAAATGATTTCCGGCTGCTGCTTAAGTAAAATCCCATATGAAAGGACTATTGACGATAAGGTTGACCGCTTTCGATTGTGATCCGATAATCAGAACCTGAAAGAACATACTGTATCTCGGGATACAGGGAGGTTCCTTACATATCGATTGTCGAGTTTCACGATTTTCAAAAGATAAGCGATTTTGGATTTGATGCAGACGGCAAGGTATTCGAAATTGGCCGGAAAATAAAACATGGATGGCTAGTGCTCAACAAAGTGTATGTCTATTCTACTGTAGGCATGTCTTAACAGGGGAGGTTTCATGACACACATGTACATGTATGAAACTGTTCAGGAAACACTGCTAAATGTGTAGAATGTAAGGGCGTAATACCAAGTAGGCCGACTAATAAATTCAGCGATTCACCTAGTTTTGAAGGCCACAGAGTTCAAAGTTCAAAATATTGCCTTTTGGTGGCACGTTTCGTAACGACGGGCATGACGGGTGCTATTGACCTGAAACTGTGTATACTCCTATGTCAGATGACCTACGGCACCAAGTGACAGTCCGGTTTGATTCTTGGGTTTGCCACCAGGTGGCCAAAACCGAAAAGACAAAAAGTGCAATGATAATGCCTAAACTAATAACTGGATCGTCTCCAAACTTTTATCATTGGTGCTTCTAATGATGATACAGTACGTATCGGGTGTCCCAAAAAACGTCCCACTTTCCAAACTTCAATATCTCCTGAGGTGCTGGACTGAATGCAATAAAATTGCACCAAAAAAAGGTTATGATAAGATAACGTCCTGGGGTGAATTTTATCTCAATATCCTTGTTGAGTTTGGAATAATGTCCGGAACAAAAATACAGGTCCAGTTGTGCAGTATCATAGATGCAAACCCTGTAGTACACATGTACTATCCCCAAAAAAGAATTAAACTGTTATATCTCCTGATGTATAAGACTGAATGCTACAGAATTGCACCGAAATTGAGATTATGCTGACGTCTAGCCGTGGCATAAATTTTATGGTAATACCCCTACTGAATGTGGAATGATGTCCGGTGAAAAAGCAGTAGTCAAAAAGTGAAATGAGCCTGTGAAGTTCTAACTCCTCACTCACAATCATACTTAAAACAATGATCAATTTGTTCACTGTCATCTGGGCTTCCGAAACTATAATTCTGTCCAAGGATTTCAAAATTGCTGTGTCCTTGAATGCATCTTCCCATGGACTAAAAAGATGGTGCTAGAACTATCTGGGAATGGCAGTTTGACTGGTGCCGACCCGTTGGTGTCGGGTGGTTCCGTTGAATTTGCATTTCTGATACTGCACTTTCTGATACTACACATCTTTGTACCGAATGTTATTCCATACCCCAGAGAGATATTGATTTGACATTCACATCATCTCTTTGTCTTATCACACCCTTAATTCTGGTGCAGTTACATCATATTCGGTTTGATACTTCATGAGATATTGAACTTTGAAAAGTGGCACGTTTTTTGGGACACCCGTTACATAACGGTTTTTTATTTGACCTACTTTTCAAGGTCACAGAGGTCAAAATTCAAAATTTTGTCATTTGGTGGCACGTTTCGTAACTGCTTGGACTATTGACCTAAAACTTGGTCCATATATACCCCTATGTCAGATGACCTACACACCAAGTTTCGGTCGGATTCGATTTTTGGCTTGGCCACCAGGTGCTAAAACCAAAGCTCAAAGTTGCTGCTCTAAGTCCAGTTACATGTACTCCTGAACTGTTAACTGGATTGTCTCCAAATTTATATCATAGGTGCATCTAATGAGGAAACATGACATGATGTAAAGTGTTTTTAATTTCACCTACTTTTCAGGGTCACAGAGGTCAATTTATAGAACCAAAGAAACGAGCAAATCCAAAATGTGATATTCATATCTATATATTACACTATATACACGGTACAAACGTTTTCGGCAGCATCCTGCTAGCCCTCATCAGGTAAAATGAGAAATATTACAAATTGAAGAAAGACTGGAGCATTAACATAACAGCAATAATACAATTAGTAACTCTGTTGGGGGTGATTTAAAAGATCCCCAAGAAGAAGAAAGACCCTTGTTGAGCCAGCTGTTTGTTCAGGGCTGGCTTTTGTTCTTTAATCAGTAAGGCCTCCTTAATTCTCAGAACATAATCCGACTGGACATTAGTCAACACGGAGAAGTTGTCAATGTTTGCGTTTACTTTGCAAGTGTGACAATCCTTCAGATGGTCCAGGATGGCAGATCTGTCCGAAAAGTGTTCAGACACCCTAGTAGCCAAGTGACGTTTGGTCTTACCAATGTAAGACAAGTTCCTATCACAGGAACTTTGGAATTTATAAACAACTTTGGCTCTTATAGTGACTGGTGTTGCACTTTTCAGAGAAAAATATCTGCCAACCCGGAATGATCGAAAGGTTATCTTTACATTCACGCCAACAGACTTGAAAATTGACAGCAAGCGTTTCTTGAAATTTAAAGAAGGGTGACCTGTATAGGGTATAGTAATGATAGGGGTATATTCAAGATTAATTCATCTTGAATATACCCCTATCATTACTATACCCTATACAGGTCACCCTTCTTTAAATTTCAAGAAACACTTGCTGTCAATTTTCAGGTCTGTTGGCGTGAATGTAAAGGTAACCTTTCGATCATTCCGGGTTGGCAGATATTTTTCTCTGAAAAGTGCAACACCAGTCACTCTAAGAGCCAAAGTAGTTTATAAATTCCAAAGTTCCTGTGATAGGAACTTGTCTTACATTGGTAAGACCAAACGTCACTTGGCTACTAGGGTGTCTGAACACTTTTCGGACAGATCTGCCATCCTGGACCATCTGAAGGATTGTCACACTTGCAAAGTAAACGCAAACATTGACAACTTCTCCGTGTTGACTAATGCCCAGTCGGATTATGTGCTGAGGATTAAGGAGGCGTTACTGATTAAAGAACAAAAGCCAGCCCTGAACAAACAGCTGGCTCAACAAGGGTCTTTCTTCTTCTTGGGGATCTTTTAAATCACCCCCAACAGAGTTACTAATTGTATTATTGCTGTTATGTTAATGCTCCAGTCTTTCTTCAATTTGTAATATTTCTCATTTTACCTGATGAGGGCTAGCAGGATGCTGCCGAAAACGTTTGTACCGTGTATATAGTGTAATATATAGATATGAATATCACATTTTGGATTTGCTCGTTTCTTTGGTTCTATAAATGTACCTCGCTACCAAAACTCTATCACAGAGGTCAAGTTAAAAAGTTTGCCACTTTGGTGGCACATTTGACCTAATACCTTCTAACTTGGTGTGATCATTTATCTAGGTACCCTCTATTTGTACAGCAAATGTTTGCCCAATTGGAATGCAAATAATGGTTACCAGGCAGCCATCTTGGAAAATGTACGTTGGTACATATGTCATAAATTCTCAAGCCAGAACGTTTTACACCTTGAAATTTTGACCATAATCGTATTACCGTGGAAATCAAGGCTTGCCCTGGAACATTTCGATTTCACATTTGTCATTTGTTCTTCTGGTTCGTTCACCCAGCTGAGTACATGGTCCATGGGCCATTTCATTAGTCATTGTCAATGACTTAATGATATTGCGGCATGTTGACCAGTTCCTTTAAAACTAGTGCTTATATACTGACTTGTCACTTCGGTATTTGTTGTTTTGTTCTAGTCGAAACAGGAAGGAACGACATTATACAAAAGAACTGCCAGGACATCGCTTAAACCGCCTTTCAAGTTTCGCTTTGGTCGGGATAAATGGTGGTATGACATGATTTCAGGATATTTACTAATAACTACGAGTGGTGGTATATACCCAAATACTGTCCGACTCTACAATTCTGTACACAACACTTGGCAACTTGGTCACTTGGTGAAGTATAAAAGTTCGTATGCACTACTTAGAGGTCAGGGTATTTATAATAGACTTTTTTTAGTTGTTTTCGATGCAGTGCACACACGAAAAAGAGCATTTCAATTTCGTAATATTTTTGATCAGTCAGTCAAGTATAAGATGGAGATACCAAGATCCGACCGTTGCGGCCGCTCACCGTATATGGGAGTCCCTGTATTTCAAAAACACAAAGTCATGATAACATGCAAGTTCGATTTTCCAGGGGGCGCAACAGCAGCTGTTTACACGATGTCATTCGTTAACGCAAGCAAGTCGGTCGTGTTGTCGAATAGAGTTAACCTGAAATTTCCACACGCGTGTGATGCCTTTCAGTATCATGTGTTGACTGTTGAACGTGACGCAATCGTTGACTGTGACATGAACAAACCTGGTTTCTTTCTTTTTCGATCGAAAAATGGGTATGTCTATCAGTTAATTTTGACTAAAACATCATATTTTTATGGCCGAGTGGAAAGTTCATTATGGAGTCAACATCACCAACGTTTTTTTCAGGTATACGCTTATCATATGTCAAATTCGGCATTATACAAATTGATATTTTCGGGTTACAGCCTGAAATGTCAAACAGAAAAACCCTTGTTTCTGACTCGTTCTCTGAAACCGATGATGATTTCCTGTAGTCAAAAGCTAGAGTGGATTACAGATATGGCCAGTTTTACATCACAATTTGCTCCGAATGGAAAAATATTGTTGATGATTACCTACAAGTCCAAATATGATAGCAACCATGGTATACTGTTTATAGATGTGTACTCTAAACACTAACGATCCAAAAAAATTCTTCAGAAAAAACACGTGTGTACAGAATTTTGTGATATTTTGGGATTTTGATATCTCATGAATTTTTCAAAATTTTGGCAATCGTTATATTTGGCCAAAAACATGCTATGTGCTGGATGAGTGCTCTCATCAAAAATATTGCATATTTAATTCGCCCATGCAGAACCAACTGATGACAGCAGTCACGCGGTGTTGGTAAAAATGTGAGTTTGCAAGACAGAAAGCAATTAGATGAACATGCATAAGTCATCGAATAACTGGCCCACCTAGATCAAGAGTGTTTCCAGCAGGCGACCGAAATTAAAATATTTCTCTGACTTGATGAAGAAAAAAATAAATTGGGAACATAGAGGAATCGAACCCGCAGCGTCGGCGTAAGAACAAACAGTCTACCCGACTGTGCTACCGGGGCTCGAGGCAATGATCCCGGAACCCGTCGCAAGGCGGCAGAACGACAGGTCGCTGGCTTTTGCGGATTACTTCAGAGATGTTTTGTATTACTTACGGGTTGTTTTCACTCTCTGAGTTTTCTATGATCGGGCCAAGTTTGGTAGCTGTATAGACAAATCCCAAAAGTTTCGCTTTGGTCGGGATAAATGGTGGTATGACATGATTTCAGGATATTTACTAATAACTACGAGTGGTGGTATATACCCAAATACTGTTAGACTCTACAATTCTGTAAACAACACTTGGCAACTTGGTCACTTGGTGAAGTATAAAAGTTCGTATGCACTACTTAGAGGTCAGGGTATTTATAATAGACTTTTTTTAGTTGTTTTCGATGCAGTGCACACATGAAAAAGAGCATTTCAATTTCGTAATATTTTTGATCAGTCAGTCAAGTATAAGATGGAGATACCAAGATCCGACCGTTGCGGCCGCTCACCGTATATGGGAGTCCCTGTATTTCAAAAAGACAAAGTCATGATCACATGCAAGTTCGATTTTCCAGGGGGCGCAACAGCAGCTGTTTACACGATGTCATTCTTTAACGCAAGCAAGTCGGTCGTGTTGTCGAACAGAGTAACCCTGAAATTTCCACACGCGTGTGATGCCTTTCAGTATCATGTGTTGACTGGTGAACGTGACGCAATCGTTGACTGTGACATGAACAAACCTGGTTTCTTTCTTTTTCGATCGAAAAATGGGTATGTCTATCAGTTAATTTTGACTAAAACATCATATTTTTATGGCCGAGTGGAAAGTTCATTATGGAGTCAACATCACCAACGTTTTTTTCAGGTATACGCGTATCATGTGTCAAATTCGGCATTGTACAAATTGATATTTTGGGGTTACAGCCTGAAATGTCAAACAGAAAAACCTTTGTTTCTGACTCGTTCTCTGAAACCGATGATGATTTCCTGTAGTCAAAAGTTCGAGTGGATTACAGATATGGCCACTTTTACATCACAATTTGCTCCGAATGGAAAAATATTGTTGATGATTACTTACAAGTCCAAAGATGATAGCAACCATGGTATACTGTTTATAGACGTGTACTCTAAACACTAACGATCCAAAAAAATTCTTCAGTAAAAACACGTGTGTACAGAATTTTGTGATATTTTGGGATTTTGATATCTCATGAATTTTTCAAAATTTTGGCAATCATTATACATGTATTTGGCCAAAAACATGCTATGTGCTGGATGAGTGCTCTCATCAAAAATATTGCATCTTTAATTCGCCCATGCAGTACCAACTGATGACAGCAGTCACGCGGTGTTGGTAAAAATGTGAGTTTGCAAGACAGAAAACAATTAGATGAACATGCATAAGCCATCGAATAACTGGCCCACCTAGATCAAGAGTGTTTCCAGCAGACGACCGAAATTAAAATATTTCTCTTACTTGATGAAGAAAAAAATAAATTGGGAACATAGAGGAATCGAACCCGCAGCGTCGGCGTAAGAACAAACAGTCTACCCGACTGTGCTACCGGGGCTCGAGGCAATGATCCCGGAACCCGTCGCAAGGGCGGCAGAACGACAGGTCGCTGGCTTTTGCGGATTAATACTTCAGAGATGTTTTGTATTACTTACGGGTTGTTTTCACTCTCTGAGTTTTCTATGATCGGGCCAAGTTTGGTAGCTGTATTCGCCTGGAATGATTGAGATTCCATTAAATGATTGATGGTGATGTTGGTAATGGTTCACGCTGTCTTTGAAGAGCTTTGACTTCGCAGGGAGTTGCTTTTGATCGAATTCGGTCAGGGATTGATGACGCGGCAGCATAATGATGAGGAATAGGCCTGCTTGGTGGCATTTTCCAACCAAGCAGATTTTTTTGATGACGTATGAACTTTCTGTGAACTCCATATCGTATAAGGATAAATGACATATGTAACGGCATATGTAACGGGTTTTTGATTTGACCTGCTCATCAAGGTCGCAGATAGAGGTCAAAGTTGAAGACTTTGCCATTTGGTGGCACGTTTCGTAATAGGAGCTCTCAGCGAGTTGACCAATAGGTGTCACTACGGCCCAATTCAATGCATATAGCGGACCCAGTCATTATTGATCGAGCAGCAATCACGTAGATTTTCCTGTACATTGGTCCGCTAGAACTTTGCTGCCACGGTCCAAATCAATTCTTTGCTAAACCACCAGGTGGCCAAAACGAAAACTCTATGTCCAATAATTCATAAACTAATGACTGGATCGTCTCCAGGGTCAGTTTCAAAAAGTGTTCCGTCCGACACCAGAAAATTTTCACCATTCTTTTGTCTACTGGTGAAAGGCTGTTTCTTGAAACTCTATGTCAGATCTAGGTATCATGGAGCTCTAAATTATGGCACTGAAAACTAATTGATCTATTAACCCTTTAAAGTCTGACAGCAGAAAGTAGTTTTGGTGTCGGACGGAACGATAGATTTTGCTGGTAAGCTCAATATTTTTTGATACCTTCCTTCAAATGAGTGTACACTGTACATCCCAGATGGAGAAACTAATAGTTAAAGGTCTATATTATCAAATACTACATTTGATTTTTGGAAAATCAATGGCACAGATCTTTGTGATCATTTCAAAGTTAAATTTTGCCCCATTTTCTTGGGTGACCAATTTTGAAACACACCCTCCAAATCTTCATCATCGATGTATCTATGAAGATACATGGCATACGTGTAGTGTTTTTCAGATAGATCTGGCCAAAGGTATGTACTTGGCTGACCTCTTCTCACTAAACTGTAATGGTGTGATCACAAATACTTGCACAACCCTCAGCAGCCAGTGTCATGGCTGACTGGCTTTAGCTGACACCGTGAAAGCGCTATTGATTTCGCCAACCCTAAGGATAATTTAGTGTTGTACAACACTACTATCTTTTGGAAAATATGATCTGGTCACATTCCTGAGTTCAACTAAGCACCTTTGGCCGGAACGATATGAAAAACACTATAACATGTTTTTGATTTGATCTACTTTTCTAGGCCAAGGAGGTCAAAGTTAAAGATTTTGCCATTTGGTTGGCACGTTTCGTGTTTATATGGTCTAGCATCTTGATTGAGCTTGAATGTGCAAAAAAAAGCATGAAATACTCGCCATATAAGTCATTCTCTCTAATAATCGTCGAAGAATAATCACGATTCTGTCATAATAACACATGTATAGCTGTTATCATGATATTTAAACTAAAATCTAATGTGACTAGTGATGAAGTAAAATTGTGATTTTAAAACCGACGTCTCTTTATTATGCAGCGAAGAAGTTCTCTGTCGCAAAGTTACTGTGATGACTTTTTATCCATCCTGGCCATCTTCCGACCACTTTTGAAGACAAAATCTTTCTTGCTTCAGCAGCGAAGAAGTTCTCTGTCGCAAAGTTACTGTGATGACTTTTTATCCATCCTGGCCATCTTCCGACCACTTTTGAAGAAAAATCTTTCTTGCTTAAAGCGGTGTTGTTACGTAGTTTGGCGTGCTGAAGATGTTGAAAATTACCTCTGCAGGCAAGCATTTCTCCCAAATAATCAGATCGTCAATCAGGAACTTTCCGTAATATTCAATTTCCGACTTATGTAGGCCTATGTTATTTGGGATGCCAATCGTGAACGATCGCGCCTCATCCTTAGTCTGTCTGATGAGTTTTCCCCTTTTATCCTCACTTTTAAGATTGCCGTTCAGAAACAGCCTTAGACCTGTGCTTACACTCCAGGTGAACCCAACGTGGTACCAGGTCCGAATAGCAATGCCCCATACATTAGCCCTGTAGATCCTTGTTGAATTCTTCAGTCAGGATCTGATGCATCCATTCTTGTTGTACTCCATGTGCATCCCGACCTTCGAGTAAAAATATTGGCAATATGGACTGAAAAATCGCACTGGTGATGAATATATATCAAGCCATGAAAAAGAAGTATCAAAACATGAAAATGACAAAGATACTGGATCATTCTTTCCTTTTCACGATAAAAAATGAAGCCTGATGATGAGCAAAGATTCACAGGAAAGAAAATTGGAAAATATCAACTGTGAACAAAGATATTTGATGGAAAAATATCAAAAGCTTAAAAAGTGAAATTTTGCACCAGATTCCACTACGAATGAAAAGCTGTCATATCATGTGTCTCAGCCTTGCCAGTTTCATCCAATGACTATGACCTGCTAGTAACTCAACAGGTTGTAACAGGGGAAAAGAGGAGAATACATGTATGAATAATTCATCTTTGTAATGGTTATCAAGCAAATATTAGATAGGTGACAGTGTGGAAATCGAAAGGAACCTTCCCCTCATAGCGACAAACCCTCACAAACAATTATGTGCTAATGAGACGTTGGGTGGCGCTGCAATCGTCTGCAGAGCCATCCAACGTCTGATGTTGTGGCGCCTCCGCCCCGTGAGCCGCCGTGAAGACCAAGGGTGGAAGTTCGCGGGGAGTCTGGAATTGGTCTGGGCAGCTTGTCCGAAATTAGATACAGCTTGGCCTCATTGACAATTTTTGTAACATTTCATCGCCTGAGTGTGAGCAATCATCTTATTTGGATTCAATTCATATTGGATACTGGTATATATCAACTCTTCAAGACTCTGGAGAATCATTCATATTTCTGTTATTTACTCGGATCGTTGAGGATTTTTGACAATTTGTGAACGTGGAACTTTCATCTCATGACATTCTTGAAATTCACGTGGAGCGTGTGTGACGTCATCTTCGGTTGTGGGACTAGTCTACTTCGAAGTGCGCGGATTCTGTCATGTTTATAGTTCGAGTCAAAGATTCGAGGATTACTTTCGTGTCGTTTGTTTTCATTCATGTTTGCAAGTTCTTAATCCAGTCTTCGTGGACATTTTCGTTGTTGGATTGTGTACATAATTCGTCATCCAATCTCCGTGGACATTTACGTTGTTGGATCTTGTACATCAGTGTAAATACGTTTAAGGTGCTCTACATGTAGTTCGAATTATAAACATTACGGTGTGCCACCTATTGTCAACTTCTGGTACTAACAAATCAGATAAAATCGAATTAAATCTCGCCTTTCACAACTTTTTGTTTGTTGTTGAGCGTAAAATCATAAATATATTTCAGTTACAAGAATAGTTATCGAGATAGATATAAAAATAGATAACATTAATGTTTTGGTAGGCCTATACACGGTGCTGCCACCTGTCCGAGGAAAAATAACTATTATAATCAACCATGTAAATAAACAAACCGTAATGTTTACAATTCGAACTAGAGCACCTTTAATTGCTGAACCAAAGGTTCGTCTCTGAGAGGGAATTAAGGACTCCACGGAACGAATCGAACTCCAAGCATCGAATCGAGGGAGCTGTCGTAGTTGGGCCTAGCCTAGTAATCAATAGCTAGTGAGTATACGACTTGATTTCATTTGTACAGTCCTCACCGTAAGATGTTGGGGAATTCGCCGCAACATCCGATTAACGCATATGATATTTTTCATGTACGGTATCTAATTCTGCGGAAATAACTGCCTCTAGTTAGGCCTAGTTCCACCGTGAAAGAACAGAAGTGATGCCCGCACTCCTTGCTAATACTAAATACACTACAAAGGCGGGACCGGTGACCGGTACTCACAGAAATTTCGTGGGGGTTTCTTTGCCCCGGTGACCGATGCCCACGTAACAGAAGGCATGCATTTTGTAGTTCTCGTCGTTTGATTTTTCGTTTGATTTTTGTTCCTCCAACCGACTGAACTGACTGGAGAGCTCGTGGCACCCGCCAACTTGGCTCGGTTCCATTGCGCTAATAGGGAGGTTTCGCACCCTTACGAACTGCGAAAACCGAACACGAAAATCGAGTTCGTGTTCGTATTTCGTTCTTCGCAAAATTTCGAGTTCGCATAAAATACGAAATACGGAATACGAATGCCCGTTACATGCGCAGTAGCTTTCGTAGAATGCGCTTTTACTAAAATTGGCGACTTCAGATGAAGTGGGGCATATGCTGTGAGCTAATGCCCGCTGTACACGATCAAATTTTTCATCCAACGTTCTGAATATGCTCAATAAAGGCCTACATGCGGGTTTATACAGTGAAGTCAAAGTAGGCCAGGTGTAACGTTTTTCAGTGTGGCCGTTTTTCTGTGTGATTCCCATTGTTCGGAACACACTGGGAAACGAACTCACTGTTTCTCTGTGTGTCGCCCATTGTCCAGTCGCCGCTTATTCCGTCAATCTATTGTACTGTCACACTGGCTCACGGGCCTCACTGAAAAACGTTACACCGGTGTAACGTTTTTGAGCGTTCCCCATCTGCGAGTGTTCCCCTGCTATTGTCTGACGGAATAAGCCGCGACTCGACAATGGAGGACACAGAAAGAAACGTGTCGATCTATCTGCCAGTGTTTTCAGAACAATAGGGGGGACACTGACACACGGAAACACTGAAAAACTTTACACCTGAACCTCAATTTCCCAAAAATTGCACACGCCCTGCAAACATCTCAAACGAAGGCTCAGAACATGATAGACCCCACAAGGCCAGGAGAGCGTCACCGTATTTGTCTTCGAGCTGTCGAGGTGTCAACATCCTCTGGTGAGCTCCTGCTGAACACTTTTTTGAAAGAAAAANCATCCTCTGGTGAGCTCCTGCTGAACACTTTTTTGAAAGAAAAAAATCTTGACCCAGCTGGGAATCGAACCCACGCTCTGTTATCTTTGTTTCACTGTCTTCCGCATTCGGCCACCGAACTTGTTGGTAGGCTTCCCAGTCGAAGGCCTACGCCTATGACGAAAGCAAATCATGTCCGTGTCAGTTGGCTCGTTGGCCGAATGGATAGAGTGGTGGATTGCAAATCAGATGGTCGACGGTTCGAATCCCGTCTAAATGACTATATTTTTTTTGTATGGAATAGGCGTACACTGCGCAAAAACAACTGAAGCTGTGAAATGTGAGAGATATGGTTCGGACTCAGCTCTTCGACGCAAAACGCACGAATAATCTGCAAAATCGTCGTGCCTTCTATCCACCAACGACAAAATCCGGCATCTATTCACACATAAACTGATTAGGTCATACACAAACCGTAATTGATCTCGTAATTCGTAGTGCGCGTTCAGCCGATTTGAAAAAAGTGGTGTATTTTCAATGGAAATTGCCCATGTCCAAGAGGCGACG